>MJUU01033992.1:29641-56848 GCA_002080025.1 Modiolus philippinarum | reverse complement strand
CCAAAATCATGGCAATTCACAGCAACACGAACTGAGACAGTATGACAAGGACAAAACAAATAAACAAAAATGAACAAGAACGCGGGAGGGAGGGTGAAGGGTTTGCAAAAGCGTGTGTTTTGCACACTCTGGAAAATGGTTGACAAATAGTACGGTTAACCTTTAAAAAGCACTCTACTTTATATGGAAGTTACATGTTGTTGGTTAAGCATCTTTTGTAGGCAGAGTTAAAAAAGAGTCCATTTAAGCGGATAACTCACTATTAAATGTTATTGTAATGCCCATTAAATTATGGTAAACAAAACATAAATTGATACTTTAATGGCCATTAGAATAGGGCAAACAAAAAAATTAATGTCCTTTAAAGTGCATCTCGAAAAAAGGAATGATGCTATTAATTAAGGTGACAATTAATGTCCATTAAACTATTTGTAAAAGAATTAATGCATCTATGTCGAGTTATAAAATGCAATTTGATAAATTGATATGTAAATTATATGGTTAAATTTTTGCTTTTTCAGGCCCCTCTTAAAATTGTAACAGCATCAAACTCGTTCGAAAATTTGAGATAGGAAATAGGAAATATTTTGTCTCTTTTTATGTTTGTGAGTAGACAATAATAAAATAATAATTATGTAAAGATACATGACAAAACTACAGAAGCATGAAGGGGACATGTCAGATTTTTTTCTATCTCATGGCCACGACATACTAAGTCGTGGCCACGAGACAGCTATGTCGTGGCCACGAGATACTAACTCGTTCCCACGACGTACTAACTCGTTTCCTCGACACACTAAGTCGTGGCCACGAGATAGCTTTCTCGTTCCCACGAGATAGCTTTCTCGTTCCCACGAGATATTATCTCGTTCCCATGACTTACTTAGTCGTGATCACGAGATAGTTATGCCGTTCCCACGACATACTAACTCATGGCCACCGGATACTAAGTCGTGGCCACGAGATACTTTCTCGTTCCCAAGAGATACTAAGTCGTGGCCTTCAATACCGAGCTTTGCTCATACTCATAGCTATCTCGTATGTACTTAGTATGTCATGGAAACGAGTTAGTATCTCGTGGCCACGACTTAGTATGTCGTGGGAACAAGATAGTATCTCGTTGCCACGACATAGCTATGTCGTGGCATCGACTTAGTAAGTCGTGGCCACGACTTAGTATCTCGTGGCCACGACATTGCTATCTCGTGGCCACGACTTAGTATGTCGTGGCCACGAGATAGAAAAAAAGTTCACATGTCCCCTCCATGTTTCCGTACACAACGCCATAAGTGTGCGTTAAATGCAGTGTATTGCGGGTCATTTAGTTATATAAAACATGCATTTCTCGTTTTATTAAGTCAACTTTTCTTACAATTGACTCTATGAGTGCCCTGTGGTCATAGCTATGGAATATTTTTGTTCAGAATACCTGAGATATTTAAGGGCTTATAATTTTCCAAAAATGAAATAATGCTTTAAAAATCGATGAAATCATCATTGAAATAATTCTTGTACACGATGGGCTTTGAAAATTGCAATTTTGGGAAATATTTGTACACCCAATCTTTGATTTTTAAATGTCCCACTTTCATCAATTAGTGGGTTTAAGAACGGGTTCAAGGAGTGGTCTGAGAGATTCGTTGAATCAGAGACTTTCGTATTTCACGTTTAGAAAACAATGTTTACAACAAAATATTACAGTTTCATCCACACGCTTTCGAGCATAACGCTTCCAAACTTCAAATTTGGCTAAGATACACATTACTTCATTGTGTATCTTCGTTCGATCTCAATTTGACTACACCCGTTTCATAAAAAAAATTCAAAACATTGGACAATACTTCATATTATTCTCTTATCAAAATGCATAACCTGTAAATTATTTGTCCTACTTAGCAGGCGCATCGTGATTATACAAGGTTGTCTACTAACCTATTATTTCTTATCTATTGTCATTCATCGATCATTTGATTTATAATTATATAAAGCAATGTAAATGCGAAATGTACTTATGTATTTGAAATATAGGGTCCGAGCTCAAGCAAATCTGTAGGAGTATCATAATTATGCAAAGCGTGAATCAAGCGTTACAATAATCACAACTATATAGTGCAAGCGGATAGTCAATCCTTTAAAATTTCTTGTAACAGTTATCTACATCAGCTTTTTTTATATTTTGGTGTAGAATGGTCTCAAATACTAAGAAGAGGAAAAAAAAATGCCTCTATAGCTCACCTGGTGTCTGTCATTGAATTTTTAACGATTTCTTTCTCTGTTTTCATTTGAACAATTAAAAACCTTTTTGTATCAAAATAGTCCTTAGGTTGTCCTCTTTACAGTTACTTATTTCTTTGGCCTTACCCTATCCAAAATGAACAATAGCAGAAACAGTTTAACTAGAACCTTTGGGAAATGCAATTAATAGTAAGTTTAGTAGCCTGTTAGTGCTATCCTTCAAAATTTGTGATTTTTTTAACAGTTCTTATCCAGGAAAGTCATCAGCAAGAAACATAGTCTAGCGTAGGATTCCATGGGAGATGCCACGAAGATCATTGGTTCTGCAACTGCTTCAAGGATTTAAACCAAATATGGTCAGAACAGTCCGTGGGCTTTCGACATCAGTTGGCCGCTAGTGGTAAAGATAGTTTATCAAAGGCTATTATAGGGAAAAAATTAAAGATTCCTTCTGCAAAAATGCACAATTACACTGAAATTTAATCACATTAGTTTATGAGGTGGAGAACTCAGAGCTTGTACTTTTCATTGCCGTCTTCATATCATCAAAGCTAACCGCCACGAATTTAGTTTAACAAAGGTCCTTCAAATCACCTTCTCAAAAATTGTCTCCTCCGAAACTACCTAAACAATTTAACTTAATTAGTCATAATAGTCATATAACATTTCCCTTCAAAGTTTGTGATTTTAAAGACAGTACCATATCCAAGACGGCAGCCAAACGAAATGATAAAAAATATTGTCTTATATCTTCTCCTCTGAACCCACAAGATCATTTTAAATAAATTTGAGCATATTTCGGTATTGTGCTGTTAGTATCTGATTTCAGATTTTTGCCAGTGGGGAATAAACATTTACATAGGACCCAATTGGAAATTGTTTCAAAGACTTTCTCCTCTGAAACTACTTTAAGAATTTATTTAAATGGTGCTTTGGTAGTTAATTTTATTATCGTTCCTCATCCATAATGGTCGTCAGTTTGAAATATAGTTTTATATATAACCCTAGGGAAACGTGTTTAGAAATAATTTTTATTAGTTTTGAAGATTACAGTACTTTGGGTTGTCCCCTTCCAATAGAACAAAAAGGATAACAGGAAACAACTGCGATGACCGAAAACATAGTCAGATCCCACAATGTACCAAGGAACTGCACAACAAAAATATAAGTGAAAAAAAAAAGACACGTAAATGCTAGGATCTCTGGTTAGCCGGACTTGGTACTGGTACAAGAGAAAGCTAGCAGTAGGGTTTAACCGGTTTATGGGTACTCAAACCTCCCCTTTCTCTGTCCAGTTTCCTTCTTTGTCATACACATAGAAAGAAAATCCAAAACAGGTAGATTACTAACTCCATGATCACAATCTTGAAGAGAAAAAGGGACAAAAGTTAAGTTTGATTGACAATATTCTCATATTTTCATATAAAATTTTAAGAAAAGGGAGGTCAAAGTAAGAAATCCAGTACGAAATTGCTATATCCGTTTTCAAATTACGGGAATAGCTAAAAAATGTCGCATGACTCTGTATTTTGATAGTGCCAAAAATGAATCATGACTTTTGACGGCTGACGGATAGTAAAATTAACTGATGACTAATGAATGATGCGATTCTTGACTCTTGAATCATGACGGATGACGAATAGAATGAAAACTAATTAATTATGCACGGATGATCGGTGACGGATGACTGATACAGATAAATTGAAAAATTACCGGCGAAACGAATCTCACCGAGCGTTGATATATAATTCCTAGTAAGATCGAAAGTCATTATCGGTCGATACATGTATCTGATAGTTCTTAGCAATTCAAGAGCATCCCAATTTGTACTTTAGTGTTTTAGAATCAAAATTCTACTCAACTTTGCCAAAAATTTACAAAAGATTACATCGCAATTGTTCAAGTCAGTTTTTTCGAACAAGCCAAATGTCTGAATGTGTACATGTAAATATTTGGAACAAATCTCTACCAGATGGTATTTACAGAGATCGTGTTGACATTTCACACTCAAAATTATACTAATCAGATATTGTTTTACCCAAAATTCATCAAAATTAAAAGTTTTATATCGCAAACATTCAAATTATATCGATACACTTCATATATGGAAATTAGTGGAATAAATCGCTGTAAAATGGAATTTCTAGAGGTAAAGTTTACTTTTCAAGCTAAAAATTCTATTTATTGGATGTTATTTTTCTAAAATACATAAAACGTTTATATCGCAAACTTTCAAATCATTTCGAAACACTTCAAATATGGACATTACTAGAATTAATCACTATAAGTTGGCATCTCAGAGATTGCATTCGCTTTTCACACTCAAATTTCTATTTATAGGATATAAGTATGCTAAAATACATAAAAAGTGTATATCGCAAACATTCAAATCATATCGATACACTTCATATATGAAAATTACTGGAATAAATCACTGTAAGATTGCATTCCTAGAGTTCAGATTCATTCTTCACATTAAAAATCTTTTTATAAGATATTGTTTTGCTAAAAATACATAAAAAGTGTATATCGCAAACATTCAACTCATATCGAAACACTTCAAATATGGAAATTACTGGAATAAATCACTATAAGTTGGCATTTTCAGAGATTGCATTCACTTTTCACACTCAAAAATTACAAAGAAATTTTCATTTTAGTCATTAAAAATACACCGGTCAGTTCAAAACTTTCCTTTTACACATTATTTTGTTTAAAATTCCAGGAAAATGTAAAAATTTGATAAAAAATTTACTTATGAATCTTCATTTGAGTCATTACATAGACCCTGGTCAGTGCGAAACTCTCCTTTTACACTTTATTTTGCTAAAACTTTCATGAAAATGAAAAAATGTGATACAAAATTACTTATGAATCTTCATTTTAGTCATTACATATACACCGGTCAGTGTGACTCTTTCATTTTACTCATTATTTTGTTAAAAAATTCCATGAAAATGAAAAAATGTGATAAAGAATTACTAATAACTTTCATTTTAGACATAACAAATACACCGGTCAGTGTGAAACTTTCTGTTTACACATTATTTTGTTCAAAATTCCATGAAAATGAAAAACTGTGGTAAAAAAATTACTTATGAATCTACAGTTTAGTCATTAAATAGACACCAGTCAGTGCTGAGCTTTCCTTTTACACATTATTTTGATAAAAATTCCATGAAAATGAAAAAAATATGATAAAAAATTACTTATGATTCTTTATTTTAGTCATTAAAAATACACCGGTCAGTGAGAAACTTCCCTTTAACACACTGTTTTGTTAGAAATTCCATGAACATGAAAAAATGTGTGAAAAAAAAATACTTATGAATCTTCATTTTAGTCATAACATGTATACGGGTCAGTGCGAAACTGTCCTTTTTACATATAATTTTGCTAAAAATTCCATGAAAATGAAAAAATGGGATTAAAAAATACTTATGAATCTTCATTTTAGTCATTAAATATATACCGGTCAGTGTGACACCTTCCTTTTACACATTATTTTGTTCAAAATTCCATGAAAATGAGAAAAATGTGATAAAAAATTACTTATGAATCCTCAGTTTAGTCATTACATATACACTGGTCAGTGTGAA
Source organism: Modiolus philippinarum (assembly GCA_002080025.1). Lineage (NCBI taxonomy): Eukaryota > Metazoa > Mollusca > Bivalvia > Mytilida > Modiolidae > Modiolus > Modiolus philippinarum. Next base: position 51,014 of record MJUU01033992.1, on the reverse strand, counting down.
ACTTTCCTTTTACACATTATTTTGTTCAAAATTCCATGAAAATGAAAAATGTGATAAAAAAATTACTGATAAATCTTCATTTTAGTCATTAAATATATACCAGTCAGTGCAAAACTTTCCTTTTACACATAATTTTGTTCAAAATTCCATGAAATTGAAAAATTTGATAAAAAATTACTTATGAATCTTCATTTTAGTCAATACATAGACACCGGTCAGTGCAAAACTTTCCTTTTACACATTATTTTGTTAAAAATTCATGAAAATGAAAAAATGTGCTAAAAAGAAAATACTGATAAATCTTCATTTTAGTCATTAAATATATACCAGTCAGTGCGAAACTTTCCTTTTACACATTATTTTGTTCAAAATTCCATGAAAATGAAAAAAATGGGATAAAAAAATACTTATGAATCTTCACTTTAGTCATTACATGTATACTGGTCAGTGCAAAACTTTCCTGTTACACATTTTTGTGTTCAAAATTGCATGAAAATGAAAAAATGTGATAAAAAATTACTTATGAATTTTCATTTTAGTTAATACATAGACACCGGTCAGTGTGAAACTTTCCTTTTACATATTATTTTGCTAAAAATTCCATGAAATGTAGAAATTTGATAAAAAAATTACTGATAAATCTTCATTTTAGTCTCAAAATATATACCGGTCAGTGTTAAACTTTCATTTTACACATTATTTTGTTCAAAATTCCATGAAAATGAAAAAATGGGATAAAAATTACTTATGAATCTTCATTTTAGTCATTACATGTACACTGATCAGTGCGAAACTTTCCTTTTACCATGTTTTACACATTATTTTGTTTAAAATTCCATGAAATGAAAAATGTGACAAAAAAATTACTGATAAATCTTTATTTTAGTCATTAAATATATACCGTTCGGTGCAAAACTTTCCTTTTACACATTATTTTGTTCAAAATTCCATGAAAATGAAAAAATGGGATCAAAAATTACTTATGAATCTTCATTTTAGTCAATACATAGACACCGGTCAGTGCAAAACTTTCCTTTTACACATTATTTTGCTAAAAAATTCCATGAAATGAAAAAATGTTATAAAAAAGTACTTATGAATCTTCATTTTAGTCAATACATAGACACCGGTCAGTGCGAAACTTTCCTTTTACACATTATTTTGCTAAAAATTCCATGAAAATGAAAAAATTTGATAAAAAAATTACTGATAAATCTTCATTTTAGTCATTAAGAGTATAACGGTCATTGCGAAACTTTCCTTTTACACATTATTTTGTTCAAAATTCCATGAAAATGAAAAAAATGGGTTAAAAAAGTACTTATGAATCTTCATTTTAGTGAATACATAGACACCGGTCAGTGCAAAACTTTCCTTTTGCACATTATTTTGCTAAAAATTCCATGAAAATGAAAAAATGGGATCAAAAATTACTTATGAATCTTCATTTTAGTCAATACATAGACACCGGTCAGTGCGAAACTTTCCTTTTACACATTATTTTGCTAAAAAATTCCATGAAAATGAAAAAATGTGATAAAAAAGTACTTATGAAAATCTTCATTTTAGTCAATACATAGACACCAGTCAGTGCAAAACTTTCCTTTTACACATTATTTTGCTAAAAATTCCATGAAAATAAAAAAATGGGATAAAAAAGTAGTTATGAATCTTCATTTTAGTCAATACATAGACACCGGTCAGTGCGAAACTTTCCTTTTACACATTATTTTGCTAAAAATTCCATGAAAATGAAAAAATAAGATAAAAAAAATTACTGATAAATCTTCATTTTAGTCATTAAGTATATACCGGTCAGTGCAAAACTTTCCTTTTACACATTATTTTGTTCAAAATTCCATGAAAATGAAAAAATGGGATAAAAAGTACTTATGAATCTTCATTTTAGTCAATACATAGACACCGGTCAGTGCGAAACTTTCCTTTTACACATTATTTTGCTAAAAATTCCATGAAAATGAAAAAAATGTGATAAAAAAAACTGATAAATCTTCATTTTAGTCATAAAATATATACCGGTCAGTGCGAAACTTTCCTTTTACACATATTTTGTTCAAAATTCCATGAAAATGAAAAAATGGGATAAAAAAAATTACTGATGAATCTTCATTTTAGTCTTAATATATACACTGGTTAGTGCGAAAATTTCCTTTTACATATTATTTTGTTCAAATTCCATGAAAATGAAAAAAGTGATAAAAGAATTACTGATAAATCTTCATTTTAGTCACTAAATATATACCGGTCAATGTGAAATTTTCCTTTTACACATTATTTTGTTCAAAATTCAATGACAATGAAAAAATGGGATAAAAAATTACTTATGAATCTTCATTTTAGTCATTATATATATACCATTCAGTGCAAAACTTTCCTTTTACACATTATTGTGTTAAAAATTACATAAAAATGAAAAAAAAAATGTGATAAAAATTACTAACAAATCTGCCAAATATTCATTTCATTTCTCGTTTAAAGTGTCATTAAATTTACGGGTAAGAATTCACAGATTTTTTTATTTATTGAAATAGAATTTCAAAGTATAATTTAGAAAAATTGATTAATTTTTATTCTATGTGCCATATTTTTGTCCCTTTTCTCTCGGCATTCGCACGCCGATGTATTATCACTACAAAGACGTGACAAAAACACTAGCATTCCTATATTTTAATTAACCTGAATTGAAATTAAAAATGACGGGTGACGGATGACTAATGCAATCTGATTGGCTGAATGCTGAACAGTGACGGATGACGGATGACGAGTACAAACAACCTGTGGCTTAGGAACGGTGACTCCTGACGGATGAATGCTGACTGATGAACGATCTGACGGATGTCTTTTGAATCATGACTGATCGGTGACGGATCGATGAGTCGTGACGGATCGCAAAAATGGGAATGTTGACTGGTCCAGGGACTGTATACGGAATTCGGTATTATAATTTATGCTTAAATATGAGGAACCTACTACGAGTGTTCAATGTATTAGAAGTTAGCATTGGAACCATGGAGATTTATTTACTGTATTTACGCCTACATATTATCCATGTTGTCATTGAAAATGCATATGTTCTGTAAACATAAAGCATTGACCTATACTGTATTTAGTAACAGTGCTGGTTTGTCTGTTCTTATAAGAGCACTAAAGTCTTGCTTTTTCCATATAAAGAGACCACAAATCGAATTTTATTTAGTGTCCCTTGGAAGAGTTTACACTAACCATAACTATCCTTTTCGTCAAATGTTTTAATATTTTGATTTTCTACTGAAGTTTTGAATTATTTGCAAACTTGGAGTGAAAATTTCAGCATTTTATTGTTCTTGTTTCGATTTTTTTTATATTTATTTCTTTGTTTTTTTACTGCAATATCGAATACATTTATGTTTTTAATAATTCAAATAGTTCATTTTTAAGGGATAATTTGAAAACTGAAACAAAGGCATTACATGCGTTACAAGAACCACACAATATCTTCCCCAAGTCAAACGCTTTTACAATTTTATAGCTATGTTTATCCACTTGGAGAAAATAGGAATGATCAATGTTTTCCCCCCACAGAAAACTGGCAATATGTATCCCTTGTGTCTCCTATCCCGATTTTCCCCAAATTACTTGCTCAAATGACACAGACTTCTTTCCTGTATCACTTAACCTAACATACTGTCTGATCTTTGGTAAACAATTTAAAACAGTCCTGGTCCATATGTCAACATTTGACATGAAAAAGCTCTTAAACCGCTCTCATTGTCAGTTTTGACAAGATAGTTATTCTTTTACCTTTACTTTTTAGTCAATTTCTTTATCATTTTGAAGGAGAGGACTGACTGATTCATCAAAACTTTTGAAAATAATTAACATGCTGTGAATGATGACACTAACGTGAAATATGGCAATGATTGCATATTTCCCTTGTGTTAAGCAAGGATGATATTAGAGAACATGAAGCATTTTCCGAGATCCATAAATACCGAAGTCAATGTAAATTTACTTTCTGTATACGGCCATTTGGACAACTTATGTCTCTTCAGTGCAGAAATCTAAACTGTTGGAATACCATTAACTAAAAAATGTCTCAAGACTGATAGGGACTGAACAAATAACCAATATGATATGAGGGCGATAGTTTTCAACAAAATTTACATAGATAAGTAATTTGAAGTTTTCAAATACAATCGGGTTTGGGGTCAGCACATAAGTACTTACTATTGGGTCGTTGAACTTCCTCGAGGACTTAAAGTCCACCTGCAGAAACACCGAATCAGTGGTAACAAATAATAAATACCGAACTCACTGTAATATTTTGTTGATTTTGCAGTTTGCCATTTCAAAATCGTCATATGCTATTTTCCCCGGAAATACTAGCATGGAAGATGTTGCTAAAACACTGTGTGGCATATAATTTTGATTTTTGGCCATTGTAGGTGTTTCCTGTTATTTTTGCCTCTACATGTAATTCCTAACTTAGATGTAATTGTAACGTTCAACTTTGAAAAGTAAAAGTGTCATATAGCTGTTTATATTCATTTGAAAATATTGCGTTAAAGAAAAAAAAATGCTATTTTATTCTTTTTCTCTTTTTGAGTATCAAAAATATGCTTAAACAAAATTTAACTATTTTACTGCACCTAAACTTAAACGAGGTTTATATAGTTGATTCTGAAATTTTTCACATCGATTTACATACATTTTGCAATGTTTGAAAACGAGGATGGCCGAATTTTAAAACATATCACAATGTATTCAACATGATCTGTGAAATTTCATTACCATCTTGTTCTTGTTGTACAAACTCTCTAGGGATGAAAAATATCACATCGGTCAGGTGTTGTTTAAATTTGCCAGAAATTAGATAAAATCGCTTCCCTGATCAGATTGCTTATTATGTAGTAAATGTTATCGTATTCATCATAATCGGATGCATTTACTATGCACTTCCGGTTTCTTGAGGCATAAATTTCATTTGTCACGGTATTTTCTTATTTAAGAAATCTTGAATTATTTTTGTTTCTTTATTTTGATCACATATTATACGACTTTTATTTTTCGTACGAAAACGGGATAGAAAAAAAGGAAGGTTTTGGAAACGATAAATGAGTTTTACCCAAACGTTGGCTTTTGCTAGAGTCAGAACCACGTCTGTCAATCTTCCCTAGTTAACATTCTTGTTTATGTTTGTCTTCTTGTGCAATTTCCTTAAGGAACGGCAGTAGAATATCGAAGGAAGAAAGGAGTGAAATTTACAAAGTCAAAAGATACGGCCAAAACGAGAACACGGAAAACAATGACGTTAGACACAGAAAACAAAGACGTTAGACAAATACAAAACACAGATATAGAAATTACAACATTCAAAACAAAGGCACTCACAGTGTGAACTCCAGTGAAACAGAGAGTGAAATAAGATGCTCCGGAAGGGCAAGCATGTCCTGCTCTGTTAACAGCACCCGTCACACTGTTAGTGATTCAATCCGGGAAAATGTCAAAGTCGGTAGTCAAGCCCGGGAAGACTTGAATCTAGCTGAAAATGTCCACTCTCATTTATTGATTGTGGTTAGTGACTGTACAACTTAGCCGTTAAACGTTTTTAAGCAAAAACACTATATTTCTTGAATGTATATAACGTAAATCGTAGATTTGACGGTCAAAATTGCAGTTTACAGGCAACGCGTAGAGCAGCTTGTAAAACCCTTCAAATCAATATTGACACCCTATTACTTGTAAATTATGCATAGTTATTTTGAGTCAAATGCAGTCAAACAAGTTCTTGGTTTGTTTATATTTAAAGTAGTTGTAAGCAAACAATAAACCAGACTTGACAGGAATCCTACTTTGTCCGAGGAATGTGCATAGTGCAGTCGACGGTCAGTTTTAATCAATCAAATGATCTGTTTGAAAAATTGTTACATTAGAATGACTGTCATTTTTTAAAGTATTTCATTGAATACTGAATGAGGATGAAATCCCCTTTTCTGGATTCAAGACTTTGACCTTATTTTACGCGAACTGTGGACTTTATCACTAGAGTGTGGGCATTCTGTACTGTACTTCATATATCAATTAAAAAAATAGACTCTGGACTTTATCCCTATTTTTTTTTCGTTTACTCTGGACTCAAGGCGATATTTCCTTTGCTATGCTATCTTTTCTGTAATACATAAATTGTGGAAATATATCATGTAAGAGACATCATGTGAAACTGAAAATTTGAAATAAAATATTACAAAATGCTTCAAGCAAAAACATGACGTTTACTGGTTGTGCGTTTTTTAAACATATTTGGGGGGGGGGGGGGGNAATTAAAGTGCTTCGTAAGAAAATGGGTGGTCAAGATGCCTGAGCGCGCGCGAAGGACAAGAGAAACTTCCAGGTACAATGATTATATCTTAATTAAGTTTAAAAATTGAACGAGCCTTACAAACCCAAATTGTTTATTCAAGTAAAATAATGTGTAATCAGTGTAGATGAAATTAACAAGAAAGGATTTTCAGTAAGTACACATGAGACAAAGTCACTACAAGTATATGATTAAACCGACAATGTACCAAAGCTTTTATTGTTGTTCTTCATCTTGAGGTGGTAATGAGGCCTTAATAAAAAGCCTTAAATATTTCACATGCCCGATAGTCAGACTTGTCCGACATGAAATTTAACCTTGCGTTTTACAGAAATTGACTGTTTTTATCACAATTCTAACCCCTAAAAAATACCGAGGCTTCATTCTGTGCATGACACTCGGTAGATGTCCATGGTACGGGATTTGGCTTCCTATTTCGATTTATTTGGTAATGAGTATTTCTTTTATTACAACTTTTTGATTATGGCTTTCCAATTATTTGATTTAAATGCTGCTGATGACAGGTTATTCCTTGAAACACGCGTACAGTATAACGGATTTTACTGTTTTTATGCAAGTTCGGTATTTTTTTGTATTATGAGCTATGCTCATTACCAAAATAATTTCAAGACGTCCCCTTACACCTGGTTAAGTAAAATTTATTACTTAATGTCTAGCAACGCTACATCCATGTATCTTCGCTTTTGGTCATTAATGCGGTTTGTCTTCAAACATTGCATTAACTGGCAAGTTGTACTTACAACTGCTGTCATCCGTTGCGTGACCAAAAAGACTTATAAAAATACATTCACAAGATATAAACACAACCACATGGCACTTATCAGGTGAATTGAAGGAAGGCCATGAGATGTCGACGTAAAAAACAGGATTGTGAGAATAACACTTGGACATTAAACAAAAAAAAAATAATAAAATTCAAATATTTGAAAGTATTTTGTTGTATCAATATGAGATCTCAAGAACAAGTACATCATGTGCTAATTGTATAGAAAGCATACATAGAAAGGGACATAAAGAACTTATTATAACAGGATGGTGAGAATTACACTTGGACATTAGAAAAATAAAAATAAAATTCAAATATTTGAAAGTATTTCGGTGTATCCGTATGATATATTCTCTCAAGAACGAATACATCATATGTTAATTGTATAGAGAACATACATCGTAAGGGACATAAAGAACGTTTTTATATTACATGTATTGCAATCCGAAAACGTTATTTTTACGGCATAAAGTATGAGGATGGAGATTTGGCAAACTTTCTCGATGATGACATGTCTTTTGTTTATACATAATAAAGTAGATACTTTTTCAGTGCTAGCTCACACAGCTTGTCATCACAACGACGACTGTCTGAATTTGTGTCGACCTGAGCATGGACATCATCATGATACAGTTACTGGAACTTTTGACCATTCTAGCAAACTTTGCACATGTCCCGACGGTAAAGTATGTATTCTTTACTTTTTTACGAATATATATTGATGCAAATTAAAACAAAACCTTATTGTGATCAGATATTAAAATTGCACCACAAATTAACCTTCTAGACATTACACAGTTATAGAAAGCAAAATAAAATTTTGTGATTTTCTGAATAAAAATGAAATCAAATACAGTTTTAAGACCTATACCATAAGTAATTAAAGAGAGGTGAATTAAATAAATAAACACATCATAAGAATAACAAACTTAAAGCCATTTCTTATTAAGTTTTTACAGATAATTAATTTTAATTAAGTGTGTAGATACATGTAACATATGTTACATATAGCCTAGGTGGCCGAGTGGTCTAGGTTGCTGGACATAGTGCAGGCGGTGTTGCCATAGATGACAACAAGCAGGGGTTCAAATTCAGCCGAAGACCTTGCTGGATTATACGATGTTAACAGGTTAAAAAAAGATGATTTGCATCACTGTTGGCATTCGGAATCATACATTTTACCTTTGCAGTTCACCTTACCAACATATTATCATCCATATTATATAGAGCTGTGTGCAACTGCACACTATCGATAAAATTAGTGGTCATACTGGTAACTGATTTTACCTGCACTGAAGAGAAATAAGTGTCGAAATGACCATATATACAAACACGATTACAATACATTCGAAATTTCGTAATTTGTGTCCCCTAGGTCACCAGCCCAGTGGTCACTACTTCGTTGTCGTTGATGATCCAAGAGTCTGTTTTACTTGAAAACATGCAATATCTAAATTTCTGTGATTGACTAAGTACAAAGGAATATTTTCGTTTTGCAATGATTTTTCTTTATCTGTATTTTGCTTTCCGTTTAGATCACACTGATTAATCGTTTTTCGAGTTTTAAATCAACTTTGAGTTTATAGCCATATGCATAATCAAAATTTTAAAAAGTTTGATAGTTCTTTATTTGTTACTTTCATTCTTGCCAAAAGGATTTCTTATTGGTCCATTCCACTGCGGAACATAATCTTAACATTGGATAATAAGGAAAACACATTCAAAGATCTTCTCAGAAACTACAAGTCCAGATATAACCAAACTTAGTCACAATCGATCTTAGAAAAGGTATCTGAGAGGTCCTTACCTCATCCAAGATGACCACAAGCTGTAAACATAGTTTTAACATTGGGCCTCATGTGAAAAAGACATTCAAGGATCTTCTTTTCAGGAACTACCAGTCTAAGTCGAACCAAACTTCGTCACAATGGTCTTTAGATGGTTCCTTCCAAAAAAGTAGCCCACAGATTCGCACATCATACAAATAAAGCTGCCAGCGAGGAACACATTTTTAACATTATTCCCCATGGAATCTTTTTCTCAGATACTACTTGTCAAATTACACAAAACTGATTGAAGCTGGTCCTTAGATGGTCCTTTCTTAAAAAAATTATCCGACAGTTCTCCATCTCATCAGAAATGGCTGCAAACAGGATCATAGTTTTGACATTGGACCGTATGAAAAAACTCATTAAAAATATTTTCCTCAGAAACTACTGGTCCAATTAGAACCAAACTTAGTCACGGTGGTCATTATATTATGTTACATGGGTATTTTTGTATTGTTATTCAAATCGTCAGAAGAAACTCCTCCGTTAAAAGTTAATGGAAAACATATAAAAAATTCTGTCTCTTGTTTTCATTACCTCCGGTCCATTTCACTTATTTATTTTTGTTTTGTTTATTTTTTTTTCTGATCCTTAAGGTTTTTCGTCTCGAGTAGCTTTTATATTGCTCTTTGAGTTTAACGGTTTTTGAAATAGCTTTGCTTGAATGTTCACTAAAGAACATAAATTGTCAAAGGGGCCAACAGCTGAAACTAGATTTACATTGATATTGTCTTATGAAATTTTTAACACATTTTTGTATATAAATTTGATAACTTTTACAAGAGTATAGGTAATGTTTGCATTTAAGAGATTTAGGAATTCACGTCTTCCCTGCTTTAATGTTAATACCGGAATATTCACATCAAATAGAGCTTTTTGTTTCAGAAAATAACAAATTTGAAAGAAAATACATTAATATTCACTTTTCGTTTGGATGTTAACGCAATGTTGATATTTTATTTTATACCATAAATGTAATAGAAAGTAAAAACATTCTTTGTCACAGCATGTGGCCATCACTTAGATAAATAACTTAGAGTTGAATATTTATACTTTGCATGATATCTGCCTCGTAATAAGAAATATAAATGAGAAATAATATTTGAACTATTATGTAAATATTCTTTTACGAAAGGCGTGATTCAGGTAATTGTGACCCTCCATGTGTATCTGGATGTCATTGCGGAGGTGATAATACTTGCCATGGACATCTACCTGATGGAACGGCATGTAGTAGTAAACGGGCGTTGAAGTAAGATAAATACAGTTTTATCGCATTCTGTCGCAAAAATAATATTTCTCGATTTTAACTAAATCTACATTTTTATGCACAATTTACAAACCAATAGATCAGCAAACGAATACTGAAGCAAAGACGATGCAAAGGGAATTCAAAAATCAACTAGATGTTGTCGGAAACGACAGCTGTCCCCGCACTTCCTGTTTGACGCAGAAAACAGTTGTTATACACCATGGGCATATTTTTTCATTTTTTTTTCAAATCTACGTATTGATAGTCGTTATTGTTACTAAAAGAATTCTAGGATATATGGTTGCTAAGTAGAATTCCCGAAAATAACTGGTCTTTTAGATTTTCAGAAAATTTACCAAGAATGGAATCAATATTTTTGAAATCCGATTGATGAAAATGTTTGCCATAAACTACACAGACAATTTAAGTATGGTTGCTAGGTAGAATTCCAAAAAAGAAGTGGTCTTTGAGAATTTCAGGAAATTTACCAAATATTTTTGAAATCCAATTGATGATAATGATTGTCCTAAACTACGCAAACATTTTAAGTACAGTTGCTAGATAGAAGTCCAAAAACTAAGTGGTCTTTGGAACCGCCTTTAAGAATCATAAGTTATCAGAATTTGTTTTTTACCAAACACTTGTCAGAATATAAGATAATGTGCCAAAATGTAAAAAGAAATTGTGTCTATGACATTTTCAGGATATTTACCAATGTTGGAACAGGAACCAAAATTCCAAAAGCTTATTGCAAATCTGTAGACTATCTGCAACAATTCTGCCTAAAGATTTAATACCTAAATCCCAAAATGTAGGAGGAGTTTGCGTCCCATGCCACATGTGTCAAAATCCAAATATTTTGGTCTCTGCTAAAATTGACTTCATGGGGCCATCTTGTTTGCACCAAGACCAATATAAAAAATCAGAAAGCTTATTGCGCGTGTACAGACTCTATGCAATATTTCTACAACAAAATTAAATCCCTAAATCCATAAATGTAGGAGGATTTTGTGACACATGCCACATGTGTAAAAATTGACATCATGGGGCCTCTTGTTTGCACCAAGACCAATATCGAAATCCGAAAGCTTATTGCGCATCTACAGACTATATGCAACAATTCTACAACATAAATGTAGGAGTTTGAGTCACAAGAAAAGTATGATGGACCAACGGACGGACGGACAGACGGAGGATATAGCATTATCCCCGAACTTTCTTCGAAAGTGCGGGGATAAAAATTCCAAAATTTACTATGTATGTTGTCAAAAGTATGCAAATATGCCCTAGTGTACAAACACTGCATGTAATGCAAGTGAATGCAAGTGTAATGCAAGTGCATATGTATACTTAAGAAAGGGTGTACATTTGTACGACCACAGGGCAAGTGTAAAAATATACATGTATATAGTTGTACATTAATTTTGCTGATGTGCATTCACTTCATATCCCCTTATTTGTTCATTCCATTTCTTCTTTATCAACTGTTTATTAGTCTTAATTTTAGGTCTGTAAAGGTCTTAAAGCGTTTGTTGAAGTGTCATAATTTATCGAAAGGGCTATCAGACAATTCTGAAATTAACATCAGTTGCCAAATTCTGTGGCCGTCACCATGATATCATTGACAGATATGACGTGTCTATGTCCATAATGAAAACGAACATTTTTAGTTAGATTTCACCTTCTTCACGGATTTGACATACCCGGTTTTGTCTCGACCCTGGATTGACTCACTAATAGTGTTACGGGTGACACTAGTGGAGCAGGACATGCTTACCCTTCGGGAGCATCTGATGTCACTCCCGGTTTCCATGGGAGTTCAAGGATCTATCAGTTTTAAGCGTCTTTTAGTTTATGGTCCTCCAAACGTTAAGATTTTATCTGAACTGAAGGGACATAAGATCTCGAAATGCACATATGCAGAAAATAAATTTACAGTAACTTCGGTATTTAGTTAATTGAGAAATGACTTAAATAATTTTCTATAATGCTTTGCATGATATTCTGCGTTCACAAGGTATACAGGTATGAGTAATGTTATTTTATGTATTTGTTTATTTTCAAAAGGCGTGTTCGTCAGTCATGTAATAGTCAAGACGACTGTCCCGCGTCATGTCAATGTGCACATGGTTTGTGTCATGGACCAGATAATGACTGTGACGGAAACGGCTAGAGTAAGAAAAATGTAGTTTGATCTTTAATATAAAAAAATGAAATCTAACTTACATTGATTAAATATTTTACGAAAGAATGTAGAGTAAATGAACATGAGACCATAACACATACGTTAACTCCAACAGCAATTAATTCTAATAAGCTGTATGGCCATTTCGGAAATTAATTCCTCATCAGCAGCATTAGAATTCCACAATTTCAAAAAAATGTTTCTAATGTATTAACCCAAATATTGGTTGACTATAAGTCAGCACTCGTATATATTATAAATGTTTAATCTGTGTGGAAATTTTAATCTTGTCATAAATAACCTGGCTACAAAGGGCAACTTTCTTAATATAATTGAAGGACAATCGTAGTAGTCGTCATATAAATAAGTGTTATGGCAAACGACAACCAGTTTTGGTACTCGAATATTGTATAGCTTATAATGCTGTTTTCACTCAAATGTATCTTATATTTGTCTTTTCTGTGTTTCTGCATGAAATCATGTAGCATTTCTTGTGTGTAATTTTCAGTCGATAACTCGAAAATTTCACCCCTCCCACCAAATAATTATTGTACTAAAGTAACAAAAAATAAAGTGTCTTGAATAACAAATGAAATGCTCATCACATGCCTTTAAAAAGAGGAAAAATGGAATAAGCTGAAGGGAAACTTAGGAAGGAAAAGAAATTATAAAATTCAAAAGATACCTGGTTTCTCTAACAATAAAACATAAGTTTACATTCGATTCAAAGGAAAATTCTTCAGTTACAAAATAATACGTAAAGATGCAATGGTGACATTAAATGACATTAAATGACTTCAAGATGAAGAACGACAGTAAAAGAGTTGTTACATTGCTTACTTTTACCATGTATTCATAGAGACTTTGTCACGTGTGCATTTACTTCATATTCTTTCAAATCATATACATTGAAGATCGAAAAGTCTGGTTAATCTGGAAAAAAATGTTATTTAACATTTATTGAAAAACTTTTTTACGGTATTTGCGGACATTTGAAGAGGAGAACAAGTTTTTTTATTGATCTGTTAACAAAAATTAGTCGAGGCAAGCAGTTGAGATATTGTTTGTGTCCAGGTCAATTGAAACGTATTGGTGAATGCAAAGGTCATTATTGTGTATACATTGTTCAAAACGCCTACTGATTCATGCATTGGCTTTCATTTCAGCATACTTAAATACCGAACAACGGAAGTAGAATACCAAAGGAACAAAGCACACGATTACATAAATCAAAGTTCAGAGACAAGGCAAAAGCAAGAACAGAAGACCAAAGACACCACATGCCCACAAAAGACACGAATATTACATTATACAACACAAAAAACTAAAGCACTGACAGTGTGAACTCTCAAAGAACAGAGTTACATCAGGTGCTCTGGAAGGGTAAGCATGTCCTGCTCTGTATACAGCACCCGTCACACTGTCAGTGGGTCAATATAGGATGAAGTCAAAACCGGTAATGTCAAATCCGGGAAGACGTGAATCTAGCTGAAAATGTCAGTTTTCATTTGTGACACTGACATTTCATATCTATCTATGACGTCGTGGTAACGGCCATAGAATCTCTGAAGGGACGAAACTAACAACGGCTGAACATATCCCTGACTCAGCAGTTTTTGTGACAGTGCTTTTGCTCTTTCCACAAAGTCACTGTATGTACTGCACACTCTACAGTAACGAATTTATTGTGAAATATATACGCCATATGCTGTGAATGTAGATATATTGCTGCAGAGAAAGGGAAAGTTCACAACTGGGAAGTCAAAATCATTACGTTTGTCTTATAATCTAGATTTCAGACGTCCATGTTCGTCAAAGTATAACAAAAACTCAAGGTATGAAGCAGAATCGGGTGTATCGGTTGTCTTTTTAATTTCAAGTTCACTAGGGTAGATGCGATGTAAATATTCTTCAAATCTTGGGTTATTAAGAGAAAGTACATCGTCTATATATCTGAAGCTGAAATTGAAAGTCTGGGCTAGTTGTTTTTGTTTCTGTTGTTGCATAATAAACAATAAATTTTGTTATGTTGTACATGTGTTTCAAGGAGTGACGTCTCATCAGCAGTATAAGAATCAAACAATATGGAAAGCCATAACAAAGAAGCAGTCAAAAAAGAAGTACACATTACCAAAAATATCGAAATAGGAGGCCAAATACAGTACCAAGGACATCCATCGAGTCGAATACATCTTATAGCATATGTGTATGTATCTCTCACGCTTCTGATACAGTTATAATGTATCATTTGAACAACCTAATAATGAAATACAATTGTCGGGTTTGGTAGAGGTGAATACGCCTATTTGTTGAACTGTTTACCAATATTGACTGAGACCATCGGTTCAAGGGAATATTTGTGTTTCCAGGTCAATAAAATGCGCTATCATCGATATAAAAGACTATGACTGTTTTATAATGTAGGTCAACACATAATGACGTCATATATGAAATATCACTAAAGCAGGTAAATACGTATTTTTATTTACCTTTGATGATTTTGTTGCAAATATACTGTAGAACCAAAACAACTTCAGTAATATGTATTATTTAGCCAGGAGTTCTATATAACTCAAGGGCATTGGCCATTCTATTTTACCGAAGATTCCTAATTGTCAATCTTTTTCGTTACAGATGATTCTTAATACGACTAAATATACAAAGGACTTGAAAGAAATAAACATAATATCCAATTTCAAGGTTATAACTTATTCATTAAACAAATACATATTTTTTATACTATTTTCAAAATTATTTAAGACTGGGTAGTCTATTGCCAAGCCAAGTAGTCTATTGTCCGATCCTACGGTAACCTACTCCATTTTGATTGGATTCTTTAAGCACTCATTTTATCAAGTAAGTGAGAACCGAACCGTCAGTCTAAAAAGAACAATCCAAGGACAAAAACAAAGTAAAAAAACAAAGAAACTAAGACATAACATTAGCACGGCACAGAAGAGAAAATGAAGACACGCACATATACAAAAATGAACAACATGGACCCAATAAAAAACCATGAACGAGATCAGGTGCACCGGCAGAGTAAGCATCTCCCGCTTCTTATAAGACACCAGCCGTGTTAAGCATGTCATCTCCAATAGTAAAGTCAAATCCGAGAGATGATAAACAAACTTTAGTGGCAAAGAGAAAGATCTGTTGTCATCGGGAAAACAGACATCTCATGGCGACCCACAATATCGTGATGTCGACCGTTCAACTTCTGTAGTGATGACTTCAAGTTATGGGCAACATACCTTTGCTTAAGTAGCCTATTTGTAAGCAACCGAGCTCTATCAAGGTAGTCACTGTATCGACCACGGGTCCTTGAGTAGCGGATGAGTTGGGAAAGGAAAACCCCGTATGCATGTGCTTTCGGAATGTTGCTACAAAGAAAAGGGAAGTTGACGAATTGAAAAGTGAAGTCATCGCGTTTGTCATATAACCTAGCTTGAAGAGTACCTTAAGGAACGAGGCTGATGTGGAGGTATCTGTAGTATCCTTAATTTCGAGCTCTTTTGGATAGATAAGATGAAGAAAAACACCAAAGCGAGGATTGTTTAGTGATAAAATATCATCTATATAACGGAAGCTAAAATTAAAGGACTGCGCCAGTTTTTTTATCATTATTTTGAATAAGCCCTTCGATGAAATCAGCTTCATATAAGTGTAGAAATAGATCGGCTAAAAGGGGTGCCCAGTTTGTGCCCATTGGAATCAAATAAGAACATGGATATGAATGTTTTTATTCATGTTCTTTAGTCCTATTATGTAAGCCTTTGTTCTTTCATACCGTATATTTTGCACTTTTGCATTTTTTCTGACTGCCGAACCACGTTGCCATTTTCATGTATCAATTTTCCAAAGTGATCAATTAATAAAATTATTGATCCATTTCTATCAATTGTTACAATTTACATACTGCTAACGTTGTACTATCAAACAGATAAATGTATCCAAAAAAAAATAATAATAATAAGATGCACTTCCTTTTCGACACATTACATATTAAAGTAAATTGAGAGTCGATTTTCAAAAGTCCATATCCTAAACCTTACGTACAAAGTGTTCTGATCTGATCCATATAAAAGAACGTTAAGAGAGAAACGAATGTTTTTAAAATGTTTCTACCACAAGGTATAGAGAGCATATTGATTTTAAGGCCTGATGAAGAACAACAATAAAAGCGACGTGACATTGCTTGGTTTAACCATGTATTGGTTTGACGTTGTCTAACGTACATTTTCTGCATTTTTTTTCATGCGTATTAAGACAGGAATTTGTCTCTCCGGCGGTGCGCTGCAGAGTCAATAAAAGATTCCCAGTGCGAAATATGCAGGCCCTCTATATATATATCAGGTATGGTGTACTTTTCTTAATAGCATGTCTCACACTTATGAACTAACATACTTTCAAAATTGTGCATTTTATTAAATGTAGTTTCCAAATAATATTCTGACCACCTATTAATAGTGCTTACAACATGAACTTAATTTCTTACAATTAACCGCCGTGCGCGGTCCCGGCTTATGAATAGGCCCGCAGCATCCTCTGAGCTTGGAGTATGAGTCTTCCTAACAGAGGACCCAGAGGGAACCCCGGGATATAGAAATCTTACCTAGTATCTCCGGCTTGCGGGATGTGACCCCTCCTAAACGGAGGCTGACTCCGAGGGTCCGGGATATAGAAATAGGACCCATACCGTGGTTGTGCGGAAATAATAAATACACAACCCATCTTTCTAAACACGTGTTGGAAGAAAGCCACGCTTCCTCCACGTTAAAGAACCCTTGTAGCAAGCTCTTGTTGGGATGGTCCGTAGGTGATCGGCTACAAGGCTATATTCCCCGCCCTTGACGATTTCAACCTACTTTTCCAGTGGCGGTCAGAATTTCCCGTCCCACGGACCTTTCCATACCCCAAAGTGATTATCTATTAACAAACTTGTTCTCGTCTTGATATAGCTGAAATATTGCTGAGTAGACTTTAAACAATATTCAAGCAATCAATCAATCAATCTTACAATTAATTTGATGAGTATGGTTATACGTTGCGATTGTTTAACTTTTGTTGGTATTTTGTCGGTCTACGATTGAAAGCGATTGTAACAAAACTTTGCCATTTACTTTTGTTTTTTTATGATCCCGCATACATGGGCCTTAGATAACGTTGATGTTTCTTTGCTCGACATTTAGCAATCAATCGCGCTGAAACTGTTGCTAGGGGCCGTCTTGAATACGAATACTTACTTTTAGGTATGAGAAGAGCTTAGCTTACAGTCCTTGTATCAGTAGCCGTTACTTATTGACGAATTGTTGACTGATTGATGACGGATTTTTGACTGATTGATGACTGATTTTTCACTGATCGATGACGGATCCATGAATAACGGGTGTGTACGTATTTTACGAATGTAAACGTATTTTACGGATGTAAACGTATTTTACTGATCGCATCCGTCAATTACGTGTTGTATCAATCAGTAAATCACGTATGACGGATACGTAAATATTTGGAATTTAAAGGCAAAACGAATAAACATAATATTATTCTCGTGTGCTTCCAGGTTGTTAGATACATCTTTTTCGAATATAAAGAAACAGTTTGATTAAATTACGAATGCTGTATTTTATTTCAATTTAAATCGTTTACATGTATTTGTGAATGAGAACTGGGTATCTAAACTGCATAATACAAAGTCTGCGTTTTAGACTCAATCTTTGAAAATGACCCAAACAATATTTTTTTGCAAATTTTATTCATCATATTCTTTCAAAGGAGTTTTATATTTTGCACAACATAATTTTAATGAATTTCGACATATTTAAGTCTTGAAAAGTTAGGTTTTTAGTGTGCAGTTTAACCTCTGTCTATAAAAATGACAAAACAATTGGAATATTTTAAAAAATTTATTCATCATATTACTTCGAAGGAGTTTTATCTTTTGCGAAACACAATTCTAATGAATTTTAACATATTTAGGGCTTGAAAAGTTAGATTTTTAGTCTGCAGTTTAACTCTGTCTATAAACATGACCAAATTTATTTAATTTTTTTAAAAATCTTATTCATCATATCCTTTCGAAGGAGTTTTATCATTTGCGAAACACACCTTTAAAGAATTTTAACATATTTAAGGCTTGAAAAGTTCGATTTTTAGAGTGCGGTTTAAACTCTGTCTATAAAAATAACCAAAACAATTTAAATATTTTGAAAATTTTATTCATCATATCCTTTCGAAGGAGTTTTATCTTTTGCGAAACACAATTTTAATGAGTTTTAACATATTTAAGGCTTGAAAAATTACATTTTTAGAGTGCGGTTTAAACTCTGTCTATAAAAATGACCAAAACAATTTAAATCTTTTGAAAAATGTATTCATCATATCCTTTCGAAGGAGTTTTATCTTTTGCGAAGCACATCTTTAATGAATTTTAGCATATTTAAGGCTTGAAAAGTTAGACTTTTAGAGTGCGGTTTAAACTCTGTCTATAAAAATAACCATTGAAAACAATTTTCATATTTTGAAAATTTTATACATCATATCCTTTCGAAGGAGTTTTATCTTTTGCGAAACACAATTATAATGAATTTTAACATATTTAAGACTTGAAAAGTTTGATTTTTCGAGTGCGGTTTAAACTCTGTCTATGAAAATGACGAACACAATTTAAATATTTTGAAAATTTTATTCATCTTATCCTTTTGAGGGAGTTTTATCTTTTGCGAAACACAATTTTAATGAGTTTTAACATATTTAAGGCTTGAAAAGTTACATTTTTAGAGTGCGGTTTAAACTCTGTCTATAAAAATGACCAAAACAATTTAAATCTTTTGAAAAATTTATTCATCAAATCCTTTCGAAGGAGTTTTATCTTTTGCGAAGCATATCTTTAATGAATTTTAGCATATTTAAGGCTTGAAAAGTTAGATTTTTAGAGTGCGGTTTAAACTCTGTCTATAAAAATGACCATTCAAAACAATTTTAATATTTTGAAAATTTTATACATCATATCCTTTGGAAGGAGTTTTATCTTTTGTGAAACACAATTATAATGAATTTTAACATATTTAAGACTTGAAAAGTTAGATTTTTAGAGTGCGGTTTAAACTCTGTCTATGAAAATGACCAACACAATTTAAATATTTTGAAAATTTTATTCGTCATATCCTTTTGAAGGAGTTTTATCTTTTGCGAAACACAATTTCAACAAATTTCAGCATATTTAAGTTTAAAAAGTAAGATTTTCAGTCTGTGGTTTAAACTCAGTCTGTAGAAATGACCAAAACAATTTAAATATTTTGATAATTCTATTCATCATATCCTCTTGAAGAAGTTTTATATTTTGCGAAGCACAATTTTAATGAATTTAAGCATTCTTTTAGGTTGAAAGATCAGATTTTAGTGTGCGGTTTAAACTCAATCTTTAAAAATGACCAAAACAATTCAGTTTTTTGAAAATTTTACTTGATGCAATCCTTTCGCAGGAGTTTTTTTTTTTTGGCGAATCTCAATTTTAATAAATTTTAGCATATTTAAGGGTTGAAAAGTTAGATGCATAGTCTGCAGTTTAAACCCAGTCTATAAAAATTGCCAAAACAATTTAAATTTTTTGAAAATTAATTCATCATATCCTTTCGAAGGAGTTTTTTATTTTGCGAAACACAATTTAAATGAATTTTAGCATACTTAAGGGTTGAAAAGTCAGATTTTTAGTGTGCAGTTTAAACTCTGTCTATAAAAATGACCAAAACAATTGAAATTTTTGGAAAATTTTATTCATAATATCCTTTCGAAGGAGTTTTATCTTTTGTGAAACACATCTTAAATTAATTTTAACATATTTAAGGCTTGAAAAGCTAGATTTTTAGAGTGCGTTTTAAACTCTGTCTATAAAAATGACCAAAACAGTTTAAATATTTAAAAAAATTTATTCATCATAACCTAAGAGGGAGTTTTATCTTTTGCGAAACACAGTTTTAATGAATTTTAACACATTTAGGGCTTGAAAAGTTAGATTTTTAGTCTCCAGTTTAAGATCTTTCTATAAACATGACCAAAACTATTTAAATTTTTTGAAAATTTTATTCATCATATCCTTTCGATGGAGTTTTATCTTTTCGAATGCACAATTTCAACAAATTTCAGCATATTGAAGTTTGATAAGTTAGATTTAAGTGTGCGGTTTAAACTCTGTCTATAAAAATTACGAAACCAATTAAAATATTTTGAAAATTTTATTCATCATATCTTTTCGAAGGAGTTTTTTATTTTGCGAAACACAATTTTAATGAATTTAAGCATACTTAAGGGTTGAAAAGTCAGATTTTTAGTGTGCAGTTTAAACTTTGTCTATAAAAATGATCAAAACAATTGAAATATTTGGAGAATTTTATTCATAATATCCTTTCGAAGGAGTTTTATCTTTTGCGAAACGACCTTAAATGAATTTTAACATATTTAAGGCTTGAAAAGTTAGATTTTTAGAGTGCGGTTTAAACTCTGCTTATAAACATGACCAAAACTATTTAAATTTTTTGAAAATTTTATTCATCATATCCTTTCGAAGGAGTTTTATCTTTTCCGATACACAATTTCAACAAATTTCAGCATATTGAAGTTTGAAAAGTTAGATCTAAGTGTGCGGTTTAACCTTTGTCTACAAAAATGACCAAAACAGTTTAAATATTATGAAAATTTTATTCATCTGACATCTTATCCTTTCGAAGGAGTTTTATCGTTTACGAAACACAATTTTAATGAATTTTAACATATTTAAGGCTTGAAAAGTTAGATTTTTAGTGTGCGGTTTAAACTCTGTCTATAGAAATGACCAAAACAATTTAAATTTTTTGAAAATTTTATTCATCAAGATTTTTTTATTTCATGAATCCAGGTACTATACATTACAATGTAATGTATAGTCCCTGATGAATCACAATTTAAATAAATTTTAGCATATTTA
>MJUU01033989.1:7347-20787 GCA_002080025.1 Modiolus philippinarum | reverse complement strand
TTTGTCTATGGCTACCAGATCATTAACGATTTTATAAAACATGATTAGACTTGCTTTTCTTCTTCTTGTTTCCTGGCTTTTCCATCCAAGTTCTTCTATCATTTCACTTACACTTGATCTATTTCTATATTTTCCTGTGACATACCGTGCTCCTCTTCTTTGCATTTTTTCAATCTTGTCTTTATTGTTCTGTTGGTAAGGGTCCCATACTGTTGTTGCATATTCCATTTGTGGTCTTACTAAACTTTTATACGTCTGTTCTTTGATGGGTTAGAGCCTATGTGTAGGTTTCGATGGAGAAGTCCTAGGCTTTTGCTGGCTTTATTGCTGGTGCTGTTGATGTGTTCGCCCCTATCTAGATCGTGAGTGATACAATGTAGTGCATCCCAGGTATTTTACTGATGTTTCATGCTGGAGTTTATGTCCATGTAATTTGTATTCATATTTTTAGGGATTTTCTTTTTGGCAACTGTCATTACACTGCATTTTTCTGGGTGGAACTACATTTTCCATGATCTTTCCCATTCTTCAAGTTTCCGAAGATCTTTTTGGAGTTTCATGCAGTCTTGCTCAGATGTTATCAACATGTATATTACTGTATCGTCTGCAAATAATCTTACTGTTGAATGTAGTCCATTTGGCAGGTCATTGATATAAAAGAGAAAGAGGCTTGGGCCAAGGACTGACCCTTGTCGGTTGACAATTTTTTTTCTCGGGGTAACAATCTGCTCTGTCACCCTCCAACAATGTTTTTGTTTTTCTTAGAGATACAAAACGTTTCCAAATTAATTAGTGTTTTGGTTTGATCTGCACTGATGAGATATAAGTTGTCGAAATGTGCACATGCAGAAAATGAATTGACAGTACCTTCGGTATTTTGCTATTAAAGTATTTCCAATTAGTGTCATTGACATAACCTGCAATAAATCTGCAACATTTCGCTCGTAATGTCATTCACACGGGGACAGACTTGGTTTACTTTAATTCTTAGGGCGTTTAAACAACACAACTTCACAACATCTTTGGATTTTCCTAGAAACAATTAATGTGTACATGACATTTGGCTTCTTATTTCGATTTTTTTGGTAGTGAGTACTTCTTTTTTGACAACTTTTGGATTATGGCTTTCCAAATTATTTGATTTTATAATGCTGCTGATGTGAAACACGTGTACATCATAGCGAAATTTTACTGTTTTTATGCAACATCGGTATTTTTTGTATTTACCTAGTTTTGAAATTAAAAAAAAAGTTGTATTATTTCGTACGCTAGTATATTTTGGAAAATTGTAAACTTTTTCAATATTCTAATATAAAATTGTCTTTAATCCCTGTGTAAAACTATCGGCCAAGTGCGAATCGACGAGATCATTATAATAGTCAATTGTTGAAAAAAATATTACTGTTATACACATTACTGATTTTATTACAGTAATAATTTCTTTATCGGGATTGCATATATCATGCTATTGTTTAGACTATGATACGGTGCTTTTTGTCCGCATGATGCTTTTTGTCCGCAAAATGGCGCTTTTTGTCCGCAACTTTTGCTTTTTGTCCGTCGCTTTTTGTCCGCTTCGCTTTTTGTCCGCAATATTTGCTTTTTGTCCGCAACTTTTGCTTTTTGTCCGTCGCTTTTTGTCCGCTCTGCTTTTTGTCCGCAAATTTTTCTTTTTGTCCGCAACTGTTACTTTTTGATCGTCGATTTTTTATGCTTTGCTGTTTTTAACATGTTTTGCCCTTTCAATATTTTAGGGATAAAGTTAACAATACAGCTATCTCCATTCTAATGTAGTTGCAGATTTTAACGATGTTTATTACATAAATTATTATTGAAATCAACATCAGATTGACAAATTGCAATATTACTCCACGGAAACTATAGTCCCAATATATGATAAACAATAATTCATTTAGTTTCGTCTAGATTTTAAATAGAACCTGAAATTTAAATGATCCAATAAAAAAAAATCTTTTTTTTTTCAAAATCCCTAACCCTTAACCTTGACCATAACCATTATCTAACACAAATCTGACCATCCTAATAATAATCCTAACCATACATAAACCAAATCTTAACCATACAAATATCCTAACACTACAACTTTTTTTAACTATTACTACCTAATGAAAATCTAATTCTAAACATAACCTTAATGATATGAAGGATCCTAGTCATATCCCAAATAATGTATTTCATCTTACAGAAAAACGTGCATGAAGTCATAACTGTCAACTTGTAACCCTTACTCTTAGTACGAGACTTTTGTACTCTAACCCTAACACTAATGTAATACTTTAATGAACCCTAAACTTTAATAATGATGTAATCCTCAATATAATTCAACCCAACTGATATATTGAATGTTACAGTATATTACCCATACACTATTTCACTATGCACTATGCACTATGATACCATATGTAAACCGTCACCTTAATAATAACCCTTACTTTTATGATAAATACTAAATTATATAAGATTCCAAATGATTTATATGATACTAACTTTAAACTCCCTGTCACACAGCCCTAATCCCAATGGCGACATCCAGCAATAAAACTAGAACTTATAACGATAACTTAATCTAAAGCTTTCAAACAAATACTAAGGTTAATAATGGTATTATCCACTGTGATGAAATTAGTTTTACCCTAACAAAAGTAACCCTTAACACAACTTAATAGTTATCATACACCTTAGCCTATTCCATTATAATGATTCCTTTACAACCCTAAACCTTTGGGCTTTACTAACCAAAGCTAAGTCTAAGCCATCCTTAACCCTAGTTTTATCAAGTTTGTGACCCTGACCATACTAATGGGTATCATAATTCATTGAGAACACGCACATATAACAAAAGATCTTACCGACATTGATATGCACATAACGTCATCCATAACATATGAACACAAAATATGGAAGCACTTTGGTGTGAATGATAACAAGTGGAAGACGAAATAAACAGCAAGAGAAAATAAACAGATACGGACGATAGCATAAATGTTAAAAGATTAACATGAGGTGAGACAACATGAACACCTATGAATGTGAACACCAATTAAAAGTAGAAATATTGAAACATCAGCATAAACTGACACAAAACATGAAAATTAATACGAATGTAAACACCAAATCATAAACATAATGTTATTATTGACTATAAACTAACACAAATCATTAACGACATTGATATAAATATAACATTAACCATGACTATGAACACAAGTATGGAAGCACTTTGGTATGAATGGTAACAAGTGGAAGACAAAATAAACATCAAGTAAAACCAAATCGATACCGAAACAATATGAAACACAAATACAAACATAAAGATGAACATGAAAACAACGGCAGTAGAATACCAAAAGAACAAAGCACAAGGTTACATAAATCAAAGTCAAGAGACAAGGACACCAGAAGACGGAAGACCAAACACGCTACATGCCCACAAAACACACGAACACTACATATACAACACAAAAAACTAAAGCACTAACGGTGTGAACTAAAAAATAACAAAAAAAACCCATCAGCTGCTCCGGAAGGGTAAGCATGTCCTGCTCTGTATACAGCACCCATCACACGGCCAGCGAAGCATATTTTTAAAAGATCTGTTAGGTTACTGATTAGTTATTGTCATTTTCTAACCATCACACAAAGGAAACTGAGAACCATGGTACGTGTAACTTCTCTGGAGGGATACAACATGGAAACCTACGAATGTGATTACAAACATAACAGAACATGACAACATAACAATATCAATGTATGCTAAACAAAGAAAGAACCTCATCTATGACCATGAATTATCATATGTGAACATATGAATGTTTATACCTAAGCAAGGCATAATAAGGGAAACGCAAACTTAACAATATTAAGGCATCACAAAACATGTTAAAAGATCAACAGGAAGTGATACAAACTATGAAAACAAATCGATACGGACAATGATATGAACAACAAAGCTTATTTTGGCTTGACATTTAGATCATTTTGTTTTTTTGTTCTCTATCAGTTTTAAATATCTTTGAGTTTATGGACTTTCAAACGTTAAGATTTTATATGCACTGAAGAGACATAAGTTGTCGAAATGCGCATATGCAGAAAGTAAATTCACAGTAACTTCGGTATTTAGTTATACAAGCATAAATGGTAAATGAGGTGATACAACTTAAGACAATCTATGAATGTGAACGCCAAATGTAAACAGAAACATTAAAAACATCAACATCAAGCGACACAAATATCTAAAAAATGATAATCATTGACATTGATGTTAACAGCAAGTGGAAGACGAAATAAACATCAAGTGATACAAACTATGAAAACAAATCGATACTAAAGACAAAATGAACAAATACAAGCATAAATGTTAAAGAGTGTTACAACATATAAAAATCGACTGATATGAACAACAAATACAAGCATAGATGTTGAAACATCAACTTTAACTGACACAAAACATGTAAACAAATGAACATCAGCATGAAGTGACACAAACTATTAAAACATAAATACAAACAGAAACGTCGATGCATCAACATTAAACGACACGAAAGATGAATACGTCATATGAACATTAACATAAATGTTAACACCAAAACACGACACATAATGTTAACTATAACTATAAGGTGATGCAACCTATGAACACAAATCGATGCTGAAGACAATATGAACAGCAAACACAACATGAAACATACAATATCAAGATAATGTAATACAGAACATTAAAACTAAACAACATTCATACATGATAACTTACTGTGAAACGTGAAATATGAACACAAAGACAACAAAACACGATAACTTATTGCTAACACGTCAACTTTGACATTTAAAACA
This sequence comes from Modiolus philippinarum, assembly GCA_002080025.1. Classification (NCBI taxonomy): domain Eukaryota; kingdom Metazoa; phylum Mollusca; class Bivalvia; order Mytilida; family Modiolidae; genus Modiolus; species Modiolus philippinarum. Next base: position 15,936 of record MJUU01033989.1, on the reverse strand, counting down.
CATTATGAAACACGTCATAAAACCACAAATATAACGATACATGAAAACATAACGACATTAGTATGCATTTCAATGACAAAACTGAAACAACGTCATCCATGACTATGACTAAACATAAAACATGTTGACATACTAACTTTGAAATAAAACTTAGCGACAAATGGAAGACGAAATAAACATCAAGCGAAAATAAATCGAAACAGAATACAATATGATCTACAAATACAAACTTAAATGTTCAAACATCAACATGAAGTAATAGAAACCATAAAAACAAATTGATATTGAAGACAATATGAACAATACATACAAGCATTAATGGTAAACGATCATATTAAATGATACAACATGAATGTGAACACCAAATACAAATAGAAATTAACTTTAAATCACCAACATAAACTGACACAAAATATATGAACATTGACACGAATGTTAATACCAAAACACGACACACAACGTGAACAGTGATCTGAAATACAACGAATTGTGGAATGAATGTGATAAATTTATTGAAAACAGACTGTATATATGATCACAAATACAGCGAAACACGACAACTTTACGACATTGTTTTGCAAACTTGTACATGAAAATACACTATGAACAGTGTAATGTGAAGACAACGACAACAAAACGTCAGAAGATAATGACTCTAAGGGAGAAAAGAGGGACTTAAGAGGAGAGGAAATACCCCAAAGGAGAGGAGGGCCTTAAGGGAGGAAGTAGGCCTTACGGTAGAGGATGGCTTTAAGGTAGAAAGGAGGTCTTAAGGAAGAGGAGGACCTTAAGGGGAGGTTGGAGGCCATAAGACAGTAGGAGCCCTTAAGGGAGAGTGGAGAGGAGGGCCTTATGGAAGAGAGGAGGGGCTAGAGAGAGGTTGGTCTTACAGAGAGAATTAACCCATCGAAAATATAACAGGCAACATGAAATATTTCGGTATTTTGTTATTTATGTGAACAGAAATACACGAAATTATGAAAACAAATATAAACTTTGACATGAAAATACAAATTGAAACAAGGAATATGAATACAATTACAACAAAATATGATAAAAAATGCTAACTTTGACTAAACATGAAATGTGAAGAGAAATTCATCAAAATTTGAAACTTATCGACATTAATATCAACAAAAATGAAATGAAACACCAGTTGTTTGTGACAAGCGCAACAAAATCCGAACTTGTTAGAAAAAACACGTCGAAATCATAATGATAAAATGAAAAAATGAAATAACGTCCAATCTCTCACTGAACGAGACTTTTTAAAGTAAACAGATATCAATTTGATGGTATAACCAAACAATTTACAAGTATGAAGATACCCCCAATTTATATTATCACATAACCATATTACCAATAGTCGGGAATAAAGCCGATGTAGGGCCGATATAGGGCCGATGTTGAATTTAAGGGCTGATATCATCATAATGACTAATCGCTTGAGAAGGATTCAAGTACCCTATTACTAATACCAAGAGTTAGGGCCGACTTAGGGTCGATCTCAAAACTAATGGTACGGATAACCTCATAACACTATAAACATATTGCTCTTGGATGAAGATGCTAAGGTAGATTACCACACAAGGTAACAAATTATCACCCGACACGAAGTGGAGAGTGATAATTTTTTTACCGACTGTGTTAATTGCCCTAACATCTTCATCCAAGAGCAATATGTCTTTTATTATACTGAATGCCCAGTTGCAAAAGCATTAAAAAACAAAAACTACAACAACAGCATTAAAAAATAACATTACATGTCATGATTTGTTTTTACATTCTTTCTCAAGTGGGAATAATAATCGGTAAACTTCGGTCGGAGAGGGTGTTAATTTTTCAAGATCGGCAAAGTTCGGGCTGAGCATGTGTTAATTTTCAAGATCGGAAAACTTCGGGCTGAGCGGGTGTTAATTTTAGACATTAACACCCGTTGCTAGGGATAGGCGGGGTTAAAGATAGATTAGTAAAAATTAACAAATGCCGCTTGTCCAATGAAATTAATAGATGATAAAAGAAATTTGCATACAGTATAATAATACCCTTTAAAACCTATTCCAATCAATTTAGAAGTCTAAAGATACCCCAAATTAATTTATGATATGCCTATGCTAAAACTATTTCAAATTAGGGCCGTTTAGGGCCGATATCTCGATAACACTCGGAGCTTTTTAAAACCTATACCAATCCATTAAGCGACCCCGATTTACATCACAAAAAAGGTACAAAAATACGTAAACAATATTCGTTTTTGGCAACATTGTTTATCAACATGTTATTGGAATTCCCATGGGTACAAATTATGCACCTCTCGTTGCAGATCTATTTCTTTTCTGTTACGAACGTGACTTCATGAAAAAAAAATACAAAATGGAAACATACAAAACAGTGATCAACTTATTATCTATTTTCAATGATAACAGCAGGTATATTGACGATATCCTTACTTTTGACAATCCCCAGTTTTTAGATTATGTCGACATCATTTACCCACAATAACTGAAACTTAATAAAGCTAACAATAATTCCAAATGTTGCCTTTTTCTGGATCTAACTATCATGGTTAAATCTGGTAAAATAAAAGCTAAAAATTACCATGAAAGGATGATTTTGATTTCAGTGTTACTAATTTCCCTTTTCTTAACGGCGACTTTCCTCTAGCCCCATTATACACGGAGTTTGTATTTCTCAACTTGTACGATTCGAATGCGTTTGTTCTAAAAATTTAATAAATGAACCTTACTATCACTTTCAAACTTTTGCAGCAAGGTTACAGATTCCAAAAATTGTTAAATACATTTAAAAAGTTTCATCGTAGTATCTTAATATAACAGCTTATTATTAAGGGTATTTCCCATCCTCAATTTTATGCAAAAGTTGATTAAAAATCCAGAGAAACTAGGAGGTAACTTACATTCTTTACCTAGGGGATATCGACAGGATATTTTGCACGTGTCCGTTAAATCAGCTTTGGGATCCATTGACCTGAGGATTTTACATGCATACTAGCCTCTCACTGATACTGCCAATGTCTACTGAAAAACATGATGACTCTTTACCTAACTCATGTGGGAGTTTTGAGTTTGATTTTTCTTCCGTAGTGCGACAGTGTTTTACCAGCAGACTAGGCTCCTTGAGCTAGCCGACAGTTAAGCGGTGAGCACTCCTTGACCCATCTTTCAAAATTACGTTTTGTTCCCTTTTTCCTTTTCAAGATTGTGGTCATGGAGTTAGTATGAAAAAGAAAGGAAATGGGGTAAATGTCAAGGAAGCAACATCCCATATCCAGGTTAAATAAACCCAACACAAAGCCTCTATGGAGGTCACCGTACGGTCTTTTTAGTAGTCTACCTGTTTTGTGTTTTATTAGTATGTTTATTATACTTTAAGTAAACGGAACAGAGTAAAGGGGGTTCGGCCCAATAAACCAGTTAAACCTTACCGCTGGCTTTTCAAGTGCCAGTTACAAGTCTGGCTGTTCTGAGTCCCTATTGTTTTTACGTTTGTCTTTTGGATTTTTATTGAGAGTTTTTCTTGTGCAGCTCCTTGTTACTTTGTGGGTATGTTTTTCGTTTTTGTTGGTGTTTTCTGTTATTTTTTTATTACATTTTAAAAAAAAATTAGGGTTAGTCCAAGTATAGTATATAGGGACGAGCAAATTAATCATTTGACGAGCGGGTGCGAGGTGTTGCCGGAAGTGACATAGACCGGAAATTATGTCACCTTAAGTCACGTGACCGGAAACCGAAGTCGCTTGACCGGAAGTACAAGATAATTTTATTGCACATGCGCAAGTTAGATCTGCGGTTTTCTTAAAATATATTTATAGAACGGGGAAAGCCCCAACTCGTGCCCATATACTACTTTGAGTAACCCTAAATTTTTAAGTATTTTTTGCGTATTTCCGTACCTTTGTGGTGTCTAAGTAGGGTAAATCGGGGTTGCGGAATCCTTTGTCATGGGTTTTAAAGCACTAGCTCCGACTGTTAACGAGATATCGGTCCCAATTTGAAATATATTTACTATATGCATATCATATATCAGGTTGGGGTATCTTTAAATTTCTTAATTGATTGGATTAGGTATTAAAGGGTTAAAAAGTATTGTTATGAAGTTATCTGTATCCTAAGTGTTGAGATCGACCCTAAGTCGGCCCTAAGTTGGCCCTAACCTTTAGTAATAGTAATAGGCTCATATGATATATGATTCGGGGTAGTCTAATCCTTCTTAAGCGATTTTGTAAGGTATTGTAGCACTGTGTAGTACTATAATGATGATATAAGCCGTTAAAAGTCCAATATCAGCCGTAAGTCGGTCCTACACTGGCCCCAAATCGGCCTCAATCCGGAATATTGGTAACATAGTCATGTAATATATGAATTCGGGGTATCTTAATACTTGCAAACCGTTTTGTCATACTATCAAGCTTTAAAAAAGTCTCTTTCAGTGAGAGATTTGACGTTATTTGTTTTCGACGTGTTTTTTGCTGACAAGTTCGCATTTTGTTGCGTTTGTCACAAACAATTGATGTTCGATAAGTTTCCAATTTTGTTGTATTTCTGTTCACATTTCATGTTTCAGTTTGTATTTTCATGCCAAATTAATATTTTGTCATATTTTGTTGTAATTGTATTTATATTCCATGTTTCAGTTTGTATTTCATGTCAAAGATAACATCTGTTTTCATAATTTCATGTATTTCTAATCATATTTCATGCGGCCTGTAATATTTTCGATGAATTTATCCCATTTTGGTCTTTTTTTTGGCCTTTTTACGGGGTTTGCTTCTGCTGCCGCCTCTGCCTCCACTAAACCACGAATGGACACGTCTCTTCTCCCATTTGGACCCTCTTCTCTCCGTAAGGTCCGTCTCTCCTCTCTAGGACCCCTCTCTCCCTTAAGGCCTCCTCCTCTCTTATACCGTCCTACATCCCTAAAGGTAAACTCCATATGCCGGCGCTATTTGGATGTTGCTACAAAGAAAAAGGAAGTTTACTATTGGAAAGATGAAGTCATCGCGTTTGTCGTACAGATCAGTTTGAAGTCGACCTCTGTTGTCAATTTCAAGATGAAGGCCAAGGAACGAGGCTGATGTGGGAGTGTCTGTTGTAAGAAGATACATTATTAATTACAAACTCTTTGTTTTCTACCAGCCAAATAATTTTTAACCCAGTTCAAAAGTGACCCATTTATTCCAGTTGATTCCAATTTCTTCAATAGACCCTTATGCCAAACCATATCAAAAGCCTTACTTATGTCACAAAATATAACCCTAACTTCGTCACCCTCATACTTCCTTACCTCATACTTTTTAAACTCTTTGTTATATGGGTTTAATTTTTGATGTGTTTCTATGAAAAATGAGTATGACAAAGTTGACTTATCATACACGAAGGAATGCAGTCTGTCCGGATTGATTGAGTTTTCAGAATTGGTGTGCGCGTTGATTTGATAGACTGAACAGATCAAATGTGTTAATCTCACGGGTAGAGTCAGCAGGACATATACTTGTAATTGACACAGAGCCATCTGCAAGCATGATTAAAAGCACACCCCTTTACCTTTACCTTGACCACACATTTCGATTACTGTCAGTAGTGTGTCCAGGTGAAAGATTCATATGTCAAATCAATGCGCACATCAAATCTGATAACTCAATCCGGACGGGAAATCACAGTACCATTGAAAAATTATCGGACTCAACAAATGAATTTTATAAAGGGTTTCATTCATGGTTTTAACCTGCATAATTATTTCATATTTTACGAAAGGATATGGAGTAAATGAACATGAGACCATAACACATATGTTAACTCCAACTGCAATAATTTTAATGAGCTGTATGGCCATTTCGGAAATTCATTCCTCATTAGCAGCACTAGAACCCAAACAAAGGCAATCCATAATTTCAAAAAGTGTTTAAAATGCATAAAACCAAACGAAATCCGAATAATCAGTAATATCAAATATAGTTAAGGACAAAACTACGATGTTGTATTTCAATATAATTTTACTTCTTAATTTTTCGTAAGTTCATAAGAGTAATGTATTAACCGATTAAGCGCTTATCAATCTCATAAACTTTCAAAAACCTTATAATTACATGCCAGTTATCAATCTTTGAAAATCACCTGATGCACAAAAAGCGAATTCTAAACGACTTATGTTTGTAAGACTAATTTTGATTGAGTGATTTCAATATTTTCAGGGGGTAAAATCCACGATTTACCGTCGGAACCAATAGCAACGTAATGGTGCAGACGCATACCAAACTTCATGTAATTTGAAAATCGAGTTAAAACGTTCTTTTTATGGATTTGTATAAGAATTGAGGTAACTAAACTGTTTTTCTGAATCTTCAGATGTGTCGCAAACCACCATTTTCCGGCTCCGATAACGCGTCACTACAGTAAATTCTATGATTTACCCTCAGACCCTAAAATACAGTATGGTTATCTCGTAAATAACAGTACCCCGGCACATGAAATCACATTTCTATCACATGAAATCACATGTCAATACTACAGAGATTTACAAAAAGCTTTTCAATATTTGACCATTCTACTGTTTGAGGGTTAGAGAAGTTACATGTACCATGGATTTCATTGGTTTCTGTCTAAGGGTTAGAAAATGGCACTAACCAATCCGCTACAAAACAGACTTTTCAAAACACTATATGCCTCACTGATAGTTTGACGGGTGTCGCTAGCGGGGCAGGACATGATTACCCTTCCAGAGCACCTGATGTCACTCCCGGTTTTCATGGGAGTTCACACTATGAGTGCCTTAGTTCTTAATGTTATCTTTTTATTTCCGTGCATTGTAGCTGTCTCACGTCCTTGTTTTGTCTTTGTTTTTATCTGTTACCGTTTCTGCCATGTCTTTGGACTTCGATTTTTGTAGTCATCGCTTCCCTTGTTCCTTCGGTATTCTACTGCCGTTGTTTCATAGAGGACCGACATGGCATAGTGTGAATTTCGAGTGTGATTTTCAAAAAATTAACTGCAAAAATATATTAATCTAATTTCGGTAAATTTCCTGAAGCTCTCAAAGACCTGTTATTTTTTTTTAATTCTACCTAGAAACCACAAAATTGTAATTCCGTACAGTATTAAGAATTATTTTCAGTAGTAAATCGCAAAAAAAATCTCTGATTCCAGTTTTGGCAAATTTCATGAAACTCTAATTTGATATATTTCCTGAAAGTCTAAACGACCAGTTATTTAAGAATTCTACATAGCAAATACATTTAAATAAACAATAGTGTCAAAAAAGATAAGGGCAGAGCATCGTTCTTATTTCCTTAAGATTGATAATGTATTAATGATATTTTACACAACACGTACCTGGTATGTTTGCAAATGTCGAATGTCTTTCGATTTTAGGGTTTCTCTGGAAGATTCTCTGTATAAACGTATATAATATGTTTATAAAATATTGAAAGGGCAAAACATGTTGAAAAGAGGCAAAGCATAAAAAATCGACGGTCAAAATCGATAGTTGCGGACAAAAAGAAAAAGCAAAGCGGACAAAAAGTGACGGACAAAAAGCAAAAAGTTGCGGACAAAAAGGAAATATTGCGGACAAAAAGCAAAGCCGACAAAAAGCGACGGACAAAAAGCAAAAGTTGCGGACAAAAAGCGCCATTTTGCGGACAAAAAGGAACAGCGGACAAAAAGAAACATACGGACAAAAAGCACTGTATCAGATTATAATAAAGATCTCATCGATTCGCACTTGGTCGAGAGTGGTTTTGAATAAAATAAGGCAAGTAAACAGAGCATTGAGGACAATTCAGTATTACATTAACTTAACAATAAACCCCCGTACAGAACAGATTGATAGTGGCAAAAAGCAATAAATTATACATTTTCGAAAGATAAAACTGAAAGATAAACTGGCCCAGTCCTTTAATAACTTCAGCTTCCGTTATATAGATATTTCATCAAAAAACAACCCTCGCTTTGGTGATTTTCTTCATCTTATCTATCAAAAAGAGCTCGAAATTAAGGATTCTACAGATACTTTCACATCAGCCTCGTTCTTTGACCTTCATCTTGAAATCGACAACAGAGGAACACTACAAACTAGGATGTATGACAAACGCGATGACTTCTCTTTTCCAATAGTCAACTTCCCCTTTCTTTGTAGCAACACTCCAGAAGCTCCAGCATATGGAGTTTCATTCGCTACGCAATTGCTTGTGGGCGATACAGTAAATACATTGTTAGAGCTCGGTTGCTTACAAATACTAATAGACTACTTACGCAATGGTATACGTTAACAATAACTTGAAGTCATCGCTATTGAAATTTTACGGTCTCGCGGACCTCAATGTGATATCTGTTTCCGAGATGACAACATGTCTTTCTCTTTACAGCTAAAGGTTGTTTTTCCTCTGCCAGATTTTACTTTACTACCGGAGTTGACATGTTCAACACGGTGAGTGTCTTCTAAGAATCTCTGCAGGTACACCTGATCTCACCCATGGTTTTATTGGGTCCGTGTTGTTCATCGGTATGTGTGTTCTTTCCCGTACTCACGTGGTGTCCTTGTTTCTTGATGTTTCCGATGTTGCCGTTTTCA
>MJUU01033988.1:448-35585 GCA_002080025.1 Modiolus philippinarum | reverse complement strand
AACAAAGGCTGAACATATCCCTGACTCAGCAGTTTTTGTGACAGTGCTTTTGCTCTTTCCACAAAGTCACTGTATGTACTGCACGCTCTACCATCACGAATTAATTGTGAAATATATACTCCATATGCTGGGGATGCAGGTATATTGCTGCAGAGAAAGGATAAGTTCACAATTGGAAAGTCAAAATCATCACGTTTGTCATATAATTTAGATTTCAGACGTCCATGTTCGTCAATGTATAACTAAAAAATGTCAAAAATCTGATAAAAAGGAATAATAGGAAAACAAAAAATGTAATGAACATCTACAATATGTAATTAAGCTCCTGCATAAGTTTCTTAAAATTCTGATCAGTGGTTTAGGAGGAGTAGTGGGGACCATGTGGTCACTGTATGGTTTTAAATTGAGCTAAAATGACAAGGTGAAAATCATGTAAAAAATCTGAAAAAGGGGAATTATTGGAAAACAAAAACGTAGTGCACATCTACAATATGTAATTCAGCTACTGTATAAGTTTCATGAAATTCTGATCCGTGGTTTAGGAGGACTAGCGGATACCATGTGGTCACCATATGGTAACCATATGGTTTGCATTGAGCCAAAAATGACAAAGTCCAAAACATGTAAAAAATCTGGAAAAAAGGGAATTATTGGAAAACAAAAAACCTAGTGCACATCTACAATATATAAGTAGGCTCCTTCATAAGTTTCATGAAATTCTGATCAGTAGTGTAAGAGGAGTAGTAGATATGTCAAAAATCTGGAAAAAAAGGAATTATTGGAAAACAAAAAGCGTAGTGCACATCTACTTTATGCAATTAAGCTCCTGCATAAGTTTCATGAAATTCTGATCAGTGGTTTAGGAAGAGTAATGGATACCAGCTGTTGGGTACAAAAAAAACGGACGGATGGAAGGACGGAAGGACGGACGGACACCATGAACACTATATACCTCCCGCAAAGCTGGGGTATAAATATAACGAAAAACACGAACGCACGAATTATTTATATGTGACCTTGGTAACCTATACGATTTTATCTGCACTTTAATTATTGCCGACTGCAATACATCTTGTGACTTCATCTTCTCACGTAGATGCATCTGTCAATCGCCAAAATATCTCGGTCCCATTGAACATATATATATCCTGTAACACTGCTCTCTGCGGACGAGGAATTAATTCGAAATGGCCATCCAGGCCATTAATAGGTATCTATGATCACAATGTCGATGCATTTATCATGATGGATGGTTACGTGCTTTTCCCCGAGAGTTTCGGACTCCCAGTAGACAATACTTTGCGTTGTCTCGACTATAAGATCAGAAATTTACAATTATAATTAAAATTATTGGAAAATGTCAAAGCTCCCTTTGAATAGCTCGTTCCTTAGACGGTTCTTTGGATACCTGGACCAATGCCTCACCCTGATGACCTGTTGATAGTACCCATAACCAGGAAATTTCAAAGTCCAGAACTAGCCCGATAACTAGTAGATACTTTGAATGAAAATTCTCCTATCGAAAGACACCGAATATTTGTCCAAAGCTGGGTTTTTGCATTGGTACTATGGGTTTTTTAATATCATATAAATTCTGTCTTTCAAATGATGCTAATTGTTTAAACAGAAAGAGAGGAAAATTGATGTTTGGTTTGTAATTAAAAAGATTAGTTACTTAAAATCAGCTATTTTTTCAGTCCATCAAAGCAACAACAAGGCAATCAAACCGTCAATCCAAGAGATTAATCCAAAACCTAGCAAAATCAATACTACAGAGACAACAATTTTTAAAACAATTTCAATTTGCATTACGTGGGCCTGGAAGGGGCATGTGATTGTTAAAAGAAAGGAACAAAAAATAGTAAAGATTTAGATGAAATATGAGTTTGTTGTTCCTTCGGTGCATGAAAACCCAGACAGATTGAATTTAGTGCCAAACGTGCTGCTGTCTGGGAGTCCTTGCACGGCAGGAAACATCACGCTAGTCAACGTTCTACATTTTTCTCTTAAATTTTATGGAACATGTAATAATGGGAACATGTAATAATTTAGATCCGGAATAATGTGTAAATTGTTAAATGATAAAAAAAAATGCTGTATAGTATATTAAAAATAACTGATTCACTTGGCAAATCCCAAGAACCTTGGTGGGATCATTGTACCACCAAGGGGATTTGTTAACAACACGTTGTTATTAAAATGTTTTAAAATCTTAAAAAAAAAAAAAAAAAAAAACAATTCTTAAAACAAAAAGAGAAAAATGAAGACACAAATATATGTACAACACGTGAACCCAAACAAAAGCTAAAGGTTGAGACCAGGCCGCGGGGTCATGAAATTTAGACTGCTGGCCGTTCTAAGATTATTAAAGATCCCGAAATAAAGAACAAATTCTATTTTACAAAAATTTGAAACTTGAACATTAAGAATAAGACAGTTCGTGATACCGAAGCCAGGGGCACCGGTAGAGTAAGCATCTCTTGTTTGTTATATAACACACGCCGTGTTGACCATGTCACGTCCGGTAGAAATCAAATTCGGTAAACGTAGAAGTAACAAATCAAACCGTCAAAGGGGAAGGTCTGTGCACATCTGCAACACTGATATACCAAAGTGATCAACAAGTTCATGATGTCGACTATAAAATTGAAATTGGAATTTTTGTCTTTATATTTCAAATTATTTTTCACCGGATAACATTGAAAATATTTCAAGTCTAGGCAAAGAACAGAACACAATTGAATAAACAGTAGAATTACAATGAATTGTAATTCTGTACATGGCCATTTTGTAAATTATGCCACCTATTGATGTGCATGATTTCTCCTTACATTTTTGCACAATGTCTCCTCATATGCAGAAATGTAGTTGATCGAGAATTACCTACCATACCCTTAAAGTTCGACTAAAAATGGGGATGACACAGGGTTATGTTTGTGCACACGTGTTTGTTTATTATTTTCATGGCAATTTCTAGAAACAAGTGTCTTCTTCCTGTTTTAATATCAAATGTTATTTCATTTTACAATAAACTGCTTCAAAGACCCATGCTCGCATTTCTTTCAGTGTTTAAGCCTAATAAAAAATAAAATATTTAGATTCAAATGCTGATTTTATGTGTTATTTCCTATCCAAGGGAGGTTTATATAATATATAATTTTTATATATATAATAGTTTGCCTTAAAAAACAGGATTGAGACCTAAAATAAGAAATGAAGGAATATGGAGTAAAGGCATATGAGACAAACCTTTATAAATACGTGTTCATATAAAGCAATGGAACAAAGTTTTTATTGTTGTTCTTCATCTTGAAATAACCATAAGGCCTTCAACATTAAGCTTTGCTCATACCTCATAGTAAGTTCAAGACGGCCCCTGGCACCACTTGAGTGGAATTTATTGCAAATTGTCGAGCAACGCTACAACCATGCTTCATGATCATCCATGAATTCAGTGTTGTCAACAAACATAAAATCAACTGGCAAAGTGTACAATCGCTGTCAGCCGTTGTCCGACAAAAGAATAACGGAAGACATTTCACAACACTTAAACAAACACAGGGCACTCATCCAGTCAAAAGTATGAAAACTTGGCATAATAATAAATCATGAGATGTGGGTACAACAAACAGGTTTTCAGAATAATAATTTGATATTAAAAAGATAATAAAAATGTCACAGTTTAAGATTTAAGATATGCTAGTGCATTCATAGGAGAAATTCTCTCAAGCACAATTACACCATAACAGAAATGTATATAGAGATTATATGAATCACGCTCATAATACAAATTTCAACGAAATGCTGATAAACATTTTTTCTCAGTTAACAGTGTGTTATGTGGGTCCCTTTAAGAGCTTTTCTAGTATTCTAGGTCAATCAAATTTCATTTGAATTAATTCTAAACATTAAGTTTAAATATTTTTGAGACCATAGACGAAAACGACATGAATTAAGGAATCCGACAGTTTGATCCAAAAGTGAATATACATATTCATGTGCTTCCCGCGGTAACAAGAATAATGCAATAATAAACAGTACTGCACTTTCGAATATACTTAAAATTAGCATATTACCATTGTTTAATGTACTTTTTGATATCATCGTAATATTGCTGAATATAGTAAGTGAAAACCGAACTGTCAGTCTTGAAGGAACAATCAACGGACAATGGCAACATTGGAAAAACAAGGAAACAAAGTCATAACATGAACAAGACATAGTAAAGAGAAATAGAAATGCACACATACAAAAATGGATAGGAGAAAAAAAAACACACATTTCTTTTCTTACAATCATGGTTAAGCTTAATCCTTCACGATCATAAATTTCGTCACCTCATCCCTCACGATAAAAATGCACGAAATCATATTTTTTGTATTTATCGTTTACCTAGTACAAAAAGCAAATCCATCATTAGTTAGCATTATATAAATAATAAAGGTTGTAGCAGAAATTTGAACACTGGGCAAAGGCATTTTTCCAAAAAGAGCAAAAAGTGTGCTACGAATCTACAAAAAGTTAGTAGGGTTCAACGTCGCCTTTTGTAATTCTGAGCAGCATGTTGTACTTTTTAAATATTTTTGGTCCGAGGAGATAGTCTGATAATAATCATTTTGACAGACACATTTTTTTCCTGTAAGTTCTCTCCTTTTTCAAAATATCAAGTTTTTTCAAAATAATTGTCAATTTAATCCTTCACGATGGTGTCACCAAATCCCTCACGATCCGGTCTCAAGACTTAACCGCCGTTACAAACCCCTCACGATCATTTTAATCGGCGTAACCGAATGACAGCCTTGAAATTGTCACTACAGAAGTTTTACGGTCGTCCCAGCGATTTGACAGACCGTTACAATGTATTTATTTCACAAATGAGAATAGATCCAGAGTTTATTACCGGACTGACTAACACCTACTGTGACAAAACCGGACTTTTCACACTGGCAGCGTGACGGGTGCCACGCGTGGAGCAGATCATGCTTAACCTTCCGAAGCACCTCATGATACCTCAGTCTTTGAAGGGGTTCACACTGCTAATGCTTTAGTTATGAGGTGTTCTTGTTCATTTTTGTTTTATTTGTTTTGTTTTTTGTCATATTGTCTCGATTCGTGTCGGATATGAATTGCCGTGATTTTGAATTTATGATTTTAGATTTCCCCCTTTCCTCATTCTTGCTTCGGTATTCGTTTGCCGATGTGTTTCGAATTTTCCTGATTTTATCAACTGAGATGCCAAGGATATTTTGCAAAGGGATCACTATGTAAGTCCAGTAAGATACATCAAGAGAAGTCTTTTGAAAAAAATAACGAATTTCTTTTTAATTTCTTGAAGACGTCTTTAAGGTACAAATTTCATAATCAAACTCAATTAAATATTTAGAAAGCTTCGGTATCACTCCATATTTTCAAACACTTATATCTCAAAACTACTAACACTGACCTTCCAAAATAATATTGAAAATTTTATTACAATTTTAAACTCAATTTCAAAATATTAAAATTCCACACCTGATGATTGCCAAACGTTACTATGCATTCTTATTGAATCTAATTTGATGTAACCTTTAGCATCCTGTTTATTGTTTTCTCTATCATTTCTATAATTAATACATTTTCTGGTTTTGTGAACCAAGTGTTTTCTTTTCAAAATGGACATATTGCAAACAATTGGACTACATCTACTTATTTAAAAAAACATTCAAATAGTCATATAAGCAATAATGATAAATGTGCTGAATTTACCTTCTTAACTTCATTTTCAAGATTAATAAATCACATCAAAGTAAATGTTTCCTGTTGGACGTCTTTCATGCAGTGAATCTAATATGATCATGAACACTCAGATAACTAATACCGCCAATTGAAATTTTAAACAATAATGACACGCTAATAAGGGAAACACTGGAGGGCTTAAGTCCGGAGAACAACTTCTCCAAAGGGTTGAGAAATCTAGATGTTCCCGCCAGCAGAGATACATAATTGTTTTATTATATTTTTAGCTTACCTAATTGGGCACCACGGGATTGGATCTCGTCAATGACACTGCTAGATTTTTCGTTGACATTGATCGATTTTACTTTATTTTCGACATTTCAATCACAAAAAATAGTGCCATCTGTATGATTTTCTTCGTAACCTAATACTTTCACTTTTTTAAAGTTTATGATTTTGACAGATTTCGTATTGCAATATATTCACAGTATAACACTTTTAAATAAAGAATAAATCATCACAATAAAAAAAATGTCTTTTGCTTTGAAAACGTTTTAAAACTAACTACTGTCAAACAATTATATCAACTAAAAATTCTATTTCAAATGTTTACACATTTTGGTGATTTTTTTTTGCATTTCTAGCGTTAATATTTATGTGATAACTATATGTGTTCAATTGCTTACATCTCCAGTGTTTGTACTTATATGAAGATCATATGTGTGTATTTACCTGCATTTCCAGAGTAATTACTTAAATGAAGACGATATTTGTGCTGTTCATCTTCTATATAGAATGAACTGTATTCAGCATACTTTGTAAGGCCTGCCCAATCTGTCAATACAACCTTTAATGTATGTTTGCCACTGCTCGTCAAGTTATGTATTAGGTCGTTACCTAAAATATAACACTTGTGTTATATACTGATAATTGGTACGAAAATATACGTTTAACTGTGTTTTTTTCCATAGAATCTGCAAATATATTGTACAAGTCAAACCTGTTTATAATGGTCACCGAAGGGATTCAGAAAAAGTGGCCGCTATACGAGGGTGACCTTAATATAAAGTAATAAATTTTAGCTATAATTTTAATACCCCCGCTTTAGAGGGCATTATATAGTGATCATGGTGTCCGCTCGTCCGTACGTCCGTCCGTCCGTTCGTTTGTTATTCCGTCCGCGATAGGGTTATGTGCTTTGCGACGACAACTCCTTCTAGACTACTTGGTAAAATCCAATAAAACTTTCACAGGATGATCAGTACACATTACCATTGTGTATCATCTATTTAAAATTTTTATTTGGTCTATTCTTAGGAGAGTTGGGTAATACATTAATGAGCTTAGCTCACAGTTTTCTAGTTAAACTCAGATTGGCTTGTTAACAAAATGCTTTTTTATTGACTTCATGTAAATGCATTAACATAATATGTATCAGTAGTATTCCAAAAAATGCAGAAAGTCTTATAAAGCCGTTTCATTTCATTTAAGAACCAGTTCCTGGTTATGCAATGCACGATGTTTTCCTTTCTCTTACATCTGACAAATCATTTTCGAATCCATTAGGTATTTCCATATTTGTTTCTACGATATTCTTTCTTATAATCTTCTTGAGCATAAATTTTGCAACGTTTCCAACTACTAACAAAATTAATAACAAAATTTGTAATTTCGCATAATCCAACACATCTAATAATTTTGTTGAACGACGAATCGTTAATGTAATTAGAAATGTTATTATTGGCACAATTAGATTGTTTACAATGTTCAAATTCGTAACACTTTATCATTATCCATGGGATTTGCTCTCTTGCTAAGAAAAACCAGGTTTTCCATTGAAAACAAAATAGTGAAATGACCGTTATATAACATGATTTTTCTGACAACTGACCGCGTAGGACAGATGACTGTTATATAGACTACATTTATGTAGTAAAATCTATAGGGAGGCAACTTTTGTGACCGCTATGAAAAGGTTAACGTTATACAAAGGTTACCATTAGACCAGGTTTTATTGTAGTAGTATGAATCCATTTACAAAATTGAGTAATTGTTTAGCTTCAGATGAAAAAAAAATATTATTTATTATTAACATGCAAGTTGAAAAATTACAATTCATGATCTTTTCTTAACAATTGCAACACGCGAAAGTAAACAGAGGTGGAGTATTTTCCATACGAAATATCATATAGCTTTTTAAAATTGGCAAACAATTCCTTAACACTACATTAACAGAAGAAATATATTGGGTAACTGAATACCGTAGTAACTATGAAATAAGTCTCTGAAAAGGTCATTTCGACAACCAATGTATCTTCAGTGTAGATCAGTCAAATATTTGGAGAAAATTGAAAGTTAACATATACATGTACCAATATGATTCAAAACGAAATCAGCTAGGGACAGAGCCATGCATGACATTATGTTAAAAAACAGTTCAAAGTCACAGATATTTATAGCAGATAACCTGACGACATGTTTGTGAAATCGACATAAATATATTGCTTTTCTGGCTTTTAGATTTAATATAATTAAAAAGGTATGCATTTAATTACCAAGCCAGTATTCTGTGTGTGGATCACCAAATCCATTTTTGTATTCCGCCCAGTTTCTAAAGAAGTTTACAGAGCCGTCTAATCTTTTCTGTATAGCCTAAAACATATATAATAAGTTATAACTGTGTGTCCGAAAGAGTTAAATTGTTTTGCAAACAATGTATTTTTTATCATATGTAAAGGGAGATAATTTAATGCATATCATTCAGCAATTCTTTGAATATTTTTGCACTTATCTCTAAGCACGGAACTTCAGGTTTTTTTTAAAATAACTTTTACTTTTACATACATGTACAATCTGTCTTTTTCAGTTCTTGCTGAAAATTATGCTATTCAGTTTCTTCCTATAATTGTTCATGCCTAAAACTAACTTAACTCTTCAGCCAATACAATTTTTCCCCCTTTTTTATCCATCGCAACATGATTATTATTCAACTGGAAATTTCAATAATTAACAAAAAATCTATATTCTCTATATACTTACTGTCCATGCTAAACCTTTTGAATCAACATAACAGTATACTGCAACAGGTGGAACTGATTTGTGCGGAAAGATATAATATACTCCACTTGTCCTTATATTCAACTCAGAACATTCCTTTGGTAATGCTGGTAATGTTGGAGTGACAGTTACAGGTATGGGAGCTGTTGTTGTACTGACAGTTATAGGAATAGGAACAGTGTGGTCTAGGTAAAAAAAAGTAACGCAGAGTTAATCAAAATGGAGTAGTAAATCAACACAAACATCCAGTTATTTTTGTAAATATGAATCATATTAATATTAAATTTCTCAAAGCGAGTGAAACGTGTACTCTACATACACCTTGATATATTAATGAAGTCATAAAATAATGCAATATTCATTTTCTTTTGCTGTAGTGAAAGAGTTTTAGACATAAATGTTTTACCTATGCCATATTGATGAATCGTTCGGCATCTTTCGTTTTAAATACTATAGAGATAACGACATTTTTTATTTAGGACATACAATAGGAAAAATGAAAGGATATGGAGTGAATGTACATGTGACAAAAACGCACACGATACATAGAAAACTCCAGTTTATCAAGGACAGCATTTTAAACGCTTCTTAAACAACAAAACTGATATGACATGAGTGACATTTTTTGTACAGTGTGTCAGGAAAATAATTATGTACGTACCATCTTTCCTGTTACATAAATTGTCATGACAACAAAGATATTTTGGTCCTCCAAAAACAGCATACTTCATAAACGCTTGACACTACAAGTACAGGATGTAATTTTTTAAAACATTATGTTTTGCAAAGTCGAGGTTAAGAAAAGCATGATTCGTAATATTTTGAATTCGTAGACTTCGGAAAATAATACAAACTATATAATTATATAAAATCATTTGACATAGTATTTTGCAGTCGAGAGAGTAAATTTCAAAATTTTGGAGCTTTAAGTATTTGACGCTAAAACATTTATCTTGTTAAATTTTATTTTTTTATACACAGCTGATTTCATGCAATTGTACATATGTTCTGATTTTGCTCTCAGATCAATGTATTGTCATCTGAATGAGTTATGTCTGTTGAGTAATTGCAACGTGTATGGATGTATTTTTTTTTTATCTGGTTTTAACAATTTGAACAACTTTAACAATGATAATTTTCTCGGTAGCATTTGTTTACATTTGTGACTTTCCTGCTGTAATTGCTATATAGTGTTGATATTTCGTATCTGAAGCTAAATCTATCTGTTTTTGTCGTGTTGTTTTCTATGTACATCTTCCAACTTTATGTCGTTTTTATGGCATTGTTCATTGTACATGGTTTGAGTAGGTGCAAGCGTAACAATTGCATTTTTTCAATGCAGCCCTTTATTGGTGCCTAAACGATAAATAGTTTTGTTGAAATTGAGCGTATTATTTAATTTTTTCTATTCTGACATTGATAAAATACCGTACTATATAATCTAAAAGCTTTCCGTAGAAGAATCTCATGAAATGCCCAAACAATTGACCAGATCTAAGCAAAACGATAGTTAAGGTCATTACAAAAGTAACTATGTTACTGTTCAATTTCATTCATCGGTAGAAAATAAACAATATCCGTACCGAAACCTTCATGAAACATGTCCCGGCTAGCTTGTTACCGTTCCTTATAAGCAAAAAAAAAAAATCAGCTAATAGTGTTTCATTAAAGCTTTAAATGGCATAACATCTTGATAGTTTTTTGCGTTACGTTTCGTTGAATAAATGAAAGATAATGTGCTATTTTTTCGGGAATTGATACTCGTAAAAGAGAAAATTTCCAAATGTACAACTCAGTTGAAAATTATAAAATCATACACGAAACCATTAGTCCTTTGAAATCGTGTCTGATGTTAAAAAACATTTTGGGGTCTGTCGTCTATTATCTGGTTATTTTTTCAAGGAAATCGCAAATGTGAAAATTTTCCAAAGGATATATTGTCTATGTCATAATACTCTTTACCTATAAAGAATATGGTTTTGTGTTGAGTGCCATAAAAGATCATATAATAGCTTACCTTCTGTTCTGTTTCACAGCCTGAAGACCACTCATAGGTGTGGGTAAATTGATTTTGAGTCCTCTTCAGTAAGCATTCCTGAAAACAATTACTTGGTAATTTAATAAAAAAAGTACTTTTAAAAATCTCACCATACTGTTATTTTACACTATATATAATCCTTTTCTAAAGATAGTTTTTGGTTATAGCGTTGATTTTCATGTTGTCTAATATATTTATGATGTTAATAAGAAAAAGGCATATGTTCATGTGTAAATTCTCGATAATATACCACCGTTGCGATTTATGTTCCATTAGCTTTTCGGGAAAGATAACTAGTTTTCACAATGTTGTTTGTATTTGTATACGAGAAGCTGACAAATATATATTAAAAAACTTTCTATTAAATAGTCCATGCATGATCAAAAGTAACCTAAAAAGATGGATTGTTAATCAACTTTGCATGAAATAGCATGACATTAGAGAAACGACCATTTGATATCTATTGGGCATATTTGGGGGAGGGGGGCTAGGAAGAAATTCAAGCAAAATGTCTAAGATCAGAAATTTGGTGAAAAACATTATAAGGACAGGAGGAAGCTGAAATGGATAACCAAACAACGGCAGTAGAATACCGAAGGAACAAGGGAAGCGTTGAATACAAAAATCGAAGTCCTAAGACATGGCAAAAACGGTAACAGATAAAAACAAAGACAAAACAAGGACGTGAGACAGCTACAATGCACGGAAATAAAAAGATAACATTAAGAACTAAGGCACTCATAGTGTGAACTCCCATGAAAACAGGAAGTGACATCAGGTGCTCCGGAAGGGTAAGCATGTCCTGCCCCACTAGCGACACCCGTCACACTATCAGTAAGGCATAAAGTGATTTGAAAGGTCTGTTTGGCAGCGGATTGGTTAATGTCATTTTCTAACCCTAAGACAAAAACCAATGTGATCCATGATACATGTTTCTTCTCTAACCCTCAAACAGTATCATGGTGAAATTTTGAAAAGCTTTTTGTAAATCTCTATAGAATGAAAACAATCACAAGGACAAATCGGTAGCACAAACATAACTCACGAAGACAAACTAAAATGTTACAATATGATATACAAGACAACACGAAAAACTAAAGCACTGACAGTGTGAACTCCGATAAAAACCGGGAGTGACATCAGGTGCTCCGGATGGGTAAGCATGTCCTGCTCCGCTAGCGACACCCGTCACACTATCAGTGAGTCAATCCAGGGTTGAGTCAAATCCGGTTATGTCAAATCCGTGAAGACGTGAAATCTAGCTGAAAATGTCCGTTTTCATTTGGGACACAGACACGTCATATCTGTCAATGATGTCATGGTGACGGCCATAGAATTTCTGAAGGAATGAAAGTAACAAAGGCTGAACAAATCCCTGACTAAGCAGCTTTTGGGACAGTGTTTTTGCTCTAACTAAAAGGTCACTGTATAAACTAAAATAATGACATATATATGAAGCAAAGCAGCACCCGTTACACTATCAGTGGGTCAAATATAGGGTCAATGATGTTTATTTCGCTGAACTTGATTACTCTTTATTCAGGGGCCGACTCCGACCTACCGTTGGGTGTGGGGTTTTCTCACCGTTCATTGAAGATCTTATGGTGGCTTTGAGTTGTTATTACTCCCCTTTGGGTCGTTGTCTCTTTGACACATTCCTCGTTTTCCTTCTTTTTTCTTTCAAGTTAAAACTGGGCATGTCCAATAGGTGAAAACGAGAAATTTAGCTTTCATTTGGGACACCGACACGTCATATATTTTCTGTAACATTATGGTAACAGCCATAGAATTTCTGGAGGGATGAAAGTATCAAAGGTTGATCAAATCCTAACTTAGAAGCATTATTGGCAGCGTTTTTGCTGTATTAAAAAATAACTATTAATATAAACTGAAAGATCAACCGTGAAACAGACACTCCTTATTCTGGACAGGTAGATATACAGGCTGCTCAGAAAAAAAATGATGTGGAATTTAAAATTTTCACATGTGTCATAAAGCTTTTATTTCAAACGCCCATCCTCATCTTTGCATAACAAAAGATGTAAGTACGAAGCTGAAGTAGGCGTTTCAGGAGTCTCTTAAATTTCAAGCTACTTGGGATAGATCTAGTGTTAATATTCCTTAATTTTTGGATTATTAAGAGAAAGCGCATCGGCTATGTAGCGGACGCTGTAATAAAAGGACTTGCTGAATGTTTTTGCTTTTTTCTGTGTTAATCCCTGAAAAAAAAACTTGGCTTCGTACGATTCACAAAATTATTATGACCAATGAAAGAACCAAATACCGATGTTACTGTGAAGTAAGTTTTTGCATATGCACATTTCAACAACTTATGTCTCTTCAGTGCAGATAAATTTAAACGTTTTGAAAACCGTCAACTCAAAGATGTTTAAAAACCGAAAGAGAACAAATAACCAAATGGATATGATATGAATGTAAAGCCAAAAATCAGCTAAGGACAGAGCTTTACACGAGGGAGACATTCCTTAGTTTCGTAAGAATATGAAACTGATTCTCTAGGTCAAACTCCGGTACCAAGGGTTGTCTTAACTGACTGTGAGATAGGAGTTTCGCTTTTTTGAAGGCATCATGGCGACTTAAAATGAGAACAACAATTAAAGCGTTCTTCCATTTGCTTAATCTTATCATGTAGTTATAGGGATTTAGTCCCATGTACGTTTACTCCATATTTCTTTATTTGTTTATTTACGATGGAGTTTCCTCTCTTCCAGTGTGGAGTCTGTAAAATATTCCCCGTTCTTAAGGTGTATGTTCTTTTTGTCAGGTATGGTGCACTTGTTCATGGGGTAATAACAAATTTACCGAAGAGTTGTGATGAATGAAATCCAAAGAATCCAAAGAATCCTGAATCAGAGTTCGGACCGAAACTTCAATTTTTTCCACAAGGGGCTTATATCTATTAAAGAACTTTTTGATGATCGTATGAGAGGGAATGTTTTGAAGCCTTGATTCAAAGGTGGTCAAGGAGACAACAATGCACAATGAGAAAGTCTGTATAATTTGTGCTAGCTTTGGCGTAACGAATCAACTGTGAAACATATACTCCGTAAGCAGGAGAAGCTGGAATATGACTGTCCGTGTTAGGGAAATTGATATTTATGATATAAAATAGTCCCTTTTGTCGTAGATTTTAGTACTGAGATAACCATTTTTGTCAAATTGGAGATGTAAGTCCAACAACAGATGAAGATCTTGTGGTTTCTATCGTTTCCTTTATCTCTGGTCCTGGCGGATATATTAATGTGATCCATTTAGCAAAAGATGCGTTATTGATGCAAAGAACATCAGTAATATATCTGTAAATGAAATTGAAGGATCTAGCATCTTTTATACTATGATCTTTTGCGAGCCTCGTAAGAATATAAAAACCAGTCTGCAAGTAGAGGGGCTCAATTGCTGCCAATTGGTATGCCACCGTGATGGTGATAAATAGCACCTCCACATATGACAAATATATTATCAAGTAGAAAAATCAAGCATAATCTGCATGAACAAATAAAAGGATTTGAAGTAAATGTACATGGGACAAAATCCCTACAAACACATGGTAAGATCAAACAAAGGGAACAACGCTTTCATTGTTGTTCTTCATCTTGAAGTCACCATGAGGCCTTCAATAAAGAGTAAGTATTCTTGCTTCATAGTAAGTTCGAGACGACCCCTAGCATCGGTTTGAGTGGAATTCACCTGCTAAATGTTGAACAACGCCACATCCATTCTCTTTTACTTACTTGTTGTAATGGATGAGGAGTCGTCAACAAGCATAAGATATCGGGCAAAGTACTCTTACAAACACTGTCATCCTTTGCCCGATAAAGGGACCAATAGAAATACAACATATAAGGTATCACAGGACACTCATCGGGTTGTTTGTAACAAAACTTGGCAAGGAAAGTCAGAATATTTGGGAAATATATATACAGATGGCCAGAAGATACTTTAAATTTTTTACAGAACAAGAAAGCCAAAATGTTGAATTTTGATAGTGCATTCATATGAAAAATTCTCAAATGAACAAGTACACCATAACCGATAAAATAACGAGTTCTTCATCTTGAAGTTACCATAAGACCTTTCAACAAATAGTAAGTTCAAGACGGCCCCTAGCACCGCTGACTTTTGCTGGTGCCGGTACATGTATAAAGTTCGGCTATGCCGAATTCCTATCGTTGTGGACGTTTGTCTTTTGTCTTATTTGTGTTTTTTTCCCGTGTAATTTCCTGGCAGATCGTGAATTTTCAGCCAATGTAGATGTATCCTGTTATCCACTGTTTTACGTGCTATTTAACATAAAAAAATTGGCGTTTTCATGGAAGTACAAAAGATACAGTATAGGCAATAAAGGGATTTGGAGTAAATGTACATGAGACAAAGGCTCTATAAGAACATAGTAAAACAAAGCAATGGAACAACGTCTTTATTTGTGTTCTTCATCTTGAAGTCACATGAGCCTATCACGAATGAGCTTTGCTCAGACCTAAAGGTAAGTTCTAGACGGCCACAAGCACCAGAATTTGAGCGGAATTTATTGTTCGATGTCGAGCAATGCTACATCCATGCCTGTTACCAATCGATATGGGATCGCCAGCAACTTTCAAATTAACTGGCAAAGTGTTCTTACAATGGCTACCATCCGTTGCCCGACTAAAAGACTATAGGGTCTGTAAGTCTCGTTTTATTTTGGAACTTCCTGGACCAAAACTTGTACCCGGAAGTTGCATTATAAACAAAAACATATGACGTTTAAAGCATAAAATTTGAACGTCATAATCCTGCAACGTCAAATTTTGGCGGGAAACGTTTTCAAATTGCAATTTTATTGTGATTTCTCGGTGTCACATGACGAGACTTACAGACCCTAAAGGAAGATAATCACAACACGAAAGCAACCACAGGGCACTCGTCGTGTCAAAAGTAAGTAAAAATTTTTGCCTAATAAAATCATGAGATGTGTGCACAATAAACAGGAGGTGAGAATAATTTGACATTACAAAAAATTTTAAAAAGCAAAATTTGACAGTATGACAGTGATAGTGCATCCATATGAGAATATAAGCACATATAAACTATAACTGAAATGTATATAACGCATACATATACCGGGCGGGGACTCGAACTGCAGGACAGACAAACTCCATTCTAAAATAAGCAATGAGTTATATGCATTATTCTCGGCCATACGTTTTCAACTATATGCATCTACCACCATGTCTGTAAAAAGTCACAACATTCTGCAATTTTTCGAACGCAACTTTGTACATATGCTTGAGTTTTTTGTGATTTTTTTCTTAACAAACCTTGGAGATTCGTGGGGTTGTATTCCCTTATTTGCTTTCTATATCCTAATTACTTTTAGATAAAGAATTAGGAATAATATTTCTATTACTGAACTTTCTTAAGGAATGACTCTCATTCTGCATTATTTATTTTATAGAACAACGTGGAAAACGTTGTAAAAACTTTTTCCTATGATAAATTTTACAAACTTTTGCGTAGCTGATTGTAGAAAAGTGCAATAAGTAATTTGTCAAACCAATAACTTGCACGTACACTGTAACGACCTCATGATATTTTTAATA
Source organism: Modiolus philippinarum (assembly GCA_002080025.1). Lineage (NCBI taxonomy): Eukaryota > Metazoa > Mollusca > Bivalvia > Mytilida > Modiolidae > Modiolus > Modiolus philippinarum. The sequence continues at coordinate 19,175 of MJUU01033988.1, read as the reverse complement.
CCTGTCTACGTATACTGTAACGACCTCATAATATTTTTTACACCTGTCTACGTATACTGTAACGACGTCATGATATTGTTAACACCTGTCTACGTATACCGTAACGACCTCATAATATTGTTAACATCTGTCTACGTATTCTGTAACGACCTCATGATATTGTTAACACCTGTCTACATATACCGTAACGACCTAATGATATTTTTAACACCTGTCTACGTATACTGTAACGACCTCATGATGTTAACACCTGTCTACGTAAACTGTGACGACCTCATGATATTGTTGACACCTGTAAACGTATACCTAAAACGACTTCATGACATTGTTAACACATGTCTAAGTATACCGTAACGACCTCATGATATTGTTAACACCTGTCTACGTATACTGTAACCACCTCATGATATTGTTAACACCTGTCTACGTATACCGTAACGACCTCATGATATTGTTAACACCTGTCTACATATCTTGTAACGAACTCATGATATTGTTAACACCTGTCTACGTATACTGTAACCACCTCATGATAATATTAACACCTGTCAACGTATACTGTAACGACCTCATGATATTGTTAACACCTGTCTACGTAAACTGTAACGACCTATTGATATTGTTAACATCTGTCTTTTCGAAATGGAACAAATCAGTTAAAGGACTTTTTTCGGAAGGTTAATAAAATTAACTGTCTGTAGTTTTTTTATTCAACAAATGTTACATAAACTTAAAATGCTGTTTGATAAACCTGGGTACAAGAGTAAATTTTTTCCAGGGGACATACTTATTTAGGCGGAATCATAATCAGCTTTTGTCTGTCTGGTTGAGTTTAGTGCGATTGAATGTTTTCTAAAAGTTTCAACAAAATAGTGAATTCATTTATAAGGAAGTGTATATAATGTATTACTTATATCCAATTATTTATTGATTTAAGGAAAGCATTACCTGATGTTCATAACAAGTTGTAATTCTGTCACATGAATCAGGGGACATTTCATCCTGACAGTTAAAACATACAGGACCTTTCTTTTGAATACCTGTCATTAGATCGAGTTATGTATTAAACAATCACCACTATGTACAACGTGAGGTATTCAGTAGTTCTAAAAAAGATGGCCAAAGTCATATATGTATTTTGTATTAACGTTGTTTATAAGTAAAACAAATACAACTTTTAAGTTCCTTAATGTAATACCCTAACAACATCTACCAATAACAGATATGATAAACCTCAGACTGTGTGCTAGTCCCTGGCTGTGTAACAAGATATTGTTAGGTATCCTTCATAAAATACAAATTGCCTTTTATTTTAGATAAATACAAACAACTTAAAACAAAGTCATCTATTACAGGACAATAAAATACACTCACATACATAAAGCGGTAGAAAGTTTCAATATTCCCTACCACATGCACAGGCACAAGACTCACACGATGAACGCACAAGATCCACATGCTAAGCGCACAAGGTTGGTGCGATGAATGATAGAAGAATTCCTAAAGTTGGCAATATTCACAGTGTATGGTTTTCCCGCGTTCCCTGGACTTTCAATAATCGTTTATAACTCGAACGAATTATATATATGCTGAGTAACACTTAATATTTCAGATTTTTTCTCACAAGAATTAATATTTTCAACAAATAAATCTGACATTTTAACTGTAATTGCAGAGGTTTAAAAAAGGGTATTTCCGCATGACTGGTTTTGAAACCACATCCTGCAAAACAAGCATCGAATGCACATTTTTGGTGTTTTGGTGCGAATTTGTGCATGATTCATTCCCTTTCTTGTCCATTAGCACGACTTACTGCCAGTCAACATTTTCCAACCTCAATTTTTTGTGACCGCTTTGCATTTAATCAATGAATGCTAGGTTTTAAAAACATTCCCTGAGAAGTTTCTAAAGATGCCTTGTTTTTCCACTAACAGACATCACTTTCACTCTGATCTTCTCTGAATGACGTTAAATCGGATTGAAATTTTGCTAGCTTCTTTTTGGAATGCTTCAGGCACATTTTCAGATCTAATTTATGTTACTATAAAGAACAATGTCAGCTTTGAATAAGAGTCAAAAGTTTTTAATGTTCCGAGTCCTCCTCAAGGTCAGTTAAAGTTGACAGGCCAGAATAAATGTATTATTACTTTGACGTACACTCAGGAGGGAAATAGTACAACTTACTGCAAGAATACTAAATAATCGAATTAAAAAAACTTAAAAATACATAAAAAAACAAAAGCAAAACATTTTTTATGTGTGTAGCAACAGACATCTTTGACATTCAGAATGGTCACGTGAGATATTGGTGTATTTAAAAAGGCAAATAAAAATTAGAATTGTTCTGTTAGCAAACTTCTACAAACCTTGCGCTCCACAAAGTGTTCCTGTGTTACAAATAGCGGTATTATTACAACATGTTTCACATAAGGTAGTCTCTCCATTATTTTGTCTTTTCCCTAGTCCTGTAAGTCCTATTCCACGACACTTCTACAAAACATATTCTATCATTAGCTAGTTATTGTTTTTTATTTACTTTGATAATAGAAAGCTTCTGAGAACGCTGCATTTAAAGCAGATATTACAAGTCAATCATCGTCACAGTACTTTGCTTTTCTGTGTAATAGTTTAATTTTGAATGTAAGACATTTTCTCATTGGTTAAAAATTAAGTTTATTTCAAATAAACCAAATGCTGTGGTTTACGTGACGTCAACAAAGGGAATTTCCACAAAACAATTCAATATTTAGAATATTAAAACGACATTGTATCAAATTATAAGGATTGGCTATAATTTATTTTGGGTTTATTGACTCATTAACTAAATGTTTTACTCTTCACATTGGACATAATCTGCTTCGCTGATTATTCATTGTGAAGAATAACAAATTGAATTTGTGGTTTGCTGATATTACAAACAACACATACTGATATGTACTCATGGTTATGGATTTCATAACATCCCTTTCACTCGACGGAAATGGTCATTTCATATGTTCTCTTTTTGCACTCCTTCTGAGTAGTAAGAATTCTTTGAAGAGTGAAATAAAAACCGAGGTGTAAAGCTCATAAACAAGCCCATCATTTTGTAAAAGGGCATTAGCACCCATGACCAAAGAAGACATGGATGTAGCGTTGCTCGACAATTAGCAAAGAATTCCGCTTAAACCGGTGCTAGGGGCTGTCTTGAACTTACTGTGAGGTATGAGTAATGCTCATTGTTGAAGGCCTCATGGTGACTTCAAGATGAAGAACAACAATAAAAGCGTTGTTCCTTTGCTTGTTTTTTACCATGTATTTGTAGAGACTTTGTCTCATGTGCATTTACTCTATATCCTTTTATTCACCATTTACGACTGGAGTTTGTCTCTCCTGCAGAGTGGAGTCCGTAAAGATTCCCCGTGCGAGAGATGTATGCTCTCTATATTTTTCAGTTATGGTGTACTTGTGCGTGAGAGAATTTCTCATATGGATATACTATTCATACTTTCAACTTTTGGCATTTATTTTTGTAATTTCGAAATGTAATTCTGACCACCTGTTTTAAGTGCCCACATCTCACTATTTTATAACGCCAAGTTTTCTTACATTCGACTTGATGAGTGCCCTGTGTTTGTCTATATGTTGTAATCGCCCACTAGCTTAAGACACTAGTGCTTTTGTCGGGCAAAGGATGACAGTGATTGTAAGAGCACTTTGCCAGTTTAATTGATGTTTGTTGACAATCCCGCACCCATGACCAATGAAGACATGGATGTAGCGTTGCTCGACAATTAGCAAAGAATTCCGCTTAAACCGGTGATAGGGGCCGTCTTGAACTTACTGTGAGGTATGAACAATGCTCATTGTTGAAGGCCTAATGGTGACTTCAAGATGAAGAACAACAATAAAAGCGTTGTTCCTTTGCTTGTTTTTTACCATGTATTTGTAGAGACTTTGTCTCATGTGCATTTACTCCATATCCTTTTATTCACCATTAGCTTATGAAATGTTTTATCTAGTGGGTTATTCTTGAAGTTCATGATGGAATCTTTTTAAAAAAAGATAAACTGAGGAAGTGAAACCCTTCTTACAAGCAAAACGTTCAAAAACAAATAATTTATACAAAAAATACCCAAGTTGCATAAAAAAAACAGTAAATTTGTAAAAATGCTGTACACGCGTTTCTCATCAGCAGCATTTGAATCAAATAATATGGTAAATTAGTAAAAACATCCCATGTATTTTACAGATTTTCTAGAAAATAAAATATTTGAACAATTTTATCTTATGTTTCTAAAATCTAAAAAAAATCATTAAATTCTTTTGGAAAATTAATAAATTAAAGCTCTTTTAAAAAGTTTATGACAAACAATTCGATGGTGGTCTTTACTTGTCTTAAATTTCAAAAAAAGTTGTTTCAAATATACTTTAACAGCATTATTTAAGCTTTGGAGAATTTTTTTATTAGAAATATTTGTTATATTTTCGCCATTTTCCCGTAGTATTTTCTCTATGCAACAATAGATTTTTATAAGCAATATCATATCTAATATAGTCAGACTTTAAGAAGAATAAAGACCATGCGTTTCAAAAATAATTTGAATAAATCCAGAGTATTGTTTATCACTACAAATTTTAGTTATGTGTCACTCCTACAAATTCTAGTAACATTACTTCTTATTTTAACTAGCCAAACGTTTGTACGCTTTGTATACGTGTATTGTCTTTTTTCAATTACAAAACTGGGGCGGTTATCAAATGACATGCAATTAGTACTCATTGAGAACCCTTTAAATTTCCCATATTTTTGCATCAAGATAAGACCTGTTTGGGTAGTACACGAAGTGTTGTGGGTGCATTGGACGGTTGCTAATCTGCTACAAAGAACGGTGACAAATGATGACGAATAAGCAGAGGACAGTAAAATATATATTACAGAGGACGGAAAAAACACCAAGTTACCGTGGACTTAGTTTCTGCATAAGGCCATTTCACCAACTAATATCTCGTCAGTGTTGATCAAATCATAACATTTGATCGAAATATGTGAAAAGCTGATATAGAACAAATTACGAATAGGATCAAAATAGAAAGCAACATTCAGCTAAGGAAAGACCGATGCACGCAGATATTCCTAAGTTTTTAACAAAATCTATGTTCCAATTGTCTCTGTCATATGCTTTGCAGAAGACGTGTAAACTTGTAAACAAAATTTTGTTTAAAACTTAGGTGTATCTACCTCATGCATAGCTCTGCCCTTAGCTGAAGTTTGGCATTTCTATTAAGATCATTTTGGTTATTTGTTCTCTATCAGCTTTAACGCGTTTTCCGGTTAATGGACTTCCAAATGTTTTCGTATGATCTGCACTGATGAGACAAAAGTTGTCGAAATGCGCATATGCAGAAAATAAGTTAACAGTTTCTTCGGTATCTTGTTACTTATACAACCAGTCAAAGATTTGTCCAAATATGCAGCAGAGATTATATTGCCTTTCTTTTTTTGTTTGTTTTGTTTTGTTTTGTATATTTGTTTTGTTTTGTTTTTGTTTTGTTTTTGTTTTGTTTTTGTTTTTTATTTTATTGTTTTTTTTATTTTTTTGTTTTTATAAAAATGAATTTAATTTTTGTATTACTTCTTTTTCTTTTTGTTGCTGTAAAAAACATACCAAATCTATTGTGACCTTTATGTAAATAGTGCCATGCATTTTTATATTCTTCTAATATGAAGATTGGTTTATGTCATTAGTGAAAAGATAATTAAGTTTTCATCTTTGTATTTATGATTTATTTAACATTTTGTAGTATATGTCTATGCAAGTATGTAGAAAGAGGTCTTTGCATATTGTCCTTTCTTTTTTTGAATAAACTATGTTAAAATTAATGTGTTGCATGCTCCTTCTTCCATTCTTGGTCTTGCTTTATAGTATTGGCGGCGTCCGTGCTTCTGTTGTGTTTTTGTTATTTTTTCAGTGTAGAATTTGTTTTGTCTAATGTATGTACTTTGATTTTTATCTTTCGTTTTAGTATGCTATATTTGTCGCCCTTCAAATAGTGCTGCTTATCTCGAGCTTCTTTGAAAATTTGCTATATTTGGTGATGAACACTTTTTTGAATTATAGCTTTCTATATAGGGTCTGTAATGGTGAATAAAAGGATATGGAGTAAATGTACATGAGACAAAGTCTCTACAAATACATGGTAAAAAACAAGCAAAGGAACAACGCTTTTATTGTTGTTCTTCTGTAAGTCTCGTCATGTGACTCACGAGAATCCACGGTAAACCGGCAGTCCGAAAACGTTTCCCGCCGAAACATGACGTATAAGGATTATAACGTTCAAATGTTTGTTTGAAACGTCATATATCTTTGTTTAAAATGTAACTTCCGGGTACAGTTTTTGGTCCCGGAAGTACCAAAACTGTACGAGACTTACAGGCCCTATTATTTGATTTTAATGCTGCTGATTACAGGTTACTCCTTCAAACACATGTACAGTATAATTAAATTAACTGTATATTATGCAATTAGGTATTTTTGTATTTATTTGCAAATTAAATCTACATCAACTAACCGTATCCTCAGCACATCCGGTGTCAAACCATGGAATACCATCAGCCGAAATATACCTCCTTATATAACATTGCTAAAATAAAAAATAAATAATTTTGGCGTGTATTTTGTATATTTCACATGTATTTTATCAACGATGCATTGGATTGTGCACTTTGTGAGGCGTGATTTTTATTTGATGGTGAGTATATATAAACACAATTATTTCAACCATGTTTTGTTCATTAGAACATTGCCAAGTGCTATATATAATGAATTGTTATACTTCAATATGTTTATGCTGCACTTCAATATAAACTTTAGACAATGCTATCAATACAAATCAAAATCATATGTACATTGTAAATAAAATTAATAACTTCAAGACAAAAGTAATAAAAGAAAAAGTGAATTAAGTGATAAAAAGATAAAAAAATACATACTTCATAATGTCCACACCTCTGTACGACACCACAATCTTGTGGGTGCACAACATGGGAACATTTCATACATAACTGTCCACTTTCTACACAAAAATTCAAAAGAAATAATGTGCATTCATACATTATTTAATGCACTGAAGTGAAAAAGTATTTCATATATATTTAACAACAAAACAGTCATCAAGCCAGATACAGTAACTACATTCACATTAACATTCGATATTTTGTTATTCATGACCACTAGGCCAATGCCTCTGCTAGTAAACTGCTAGTCCCCGAGAGTATTCAGCAGCCAAGTAGTCGGTACTTGGGTGCTGGCCAAAAACCGATTTTATTTGGAAACTTGCAATATACAAATTTAACAACATTTAAAAAAAACTGAGGGGTATCTACCTCTTGCGAGAGCTCTTTCATTCTCTGGTTTTGGCTTTCCTATTTAGATCTTATTGGTAATTTGTTCTCAATCAGTTTTTAAACACATTTCGGTTGAAGGATTTCCGAATACTTTGATGTGATCTGCACTTAAAAGACATAAGTTGTCGAAATGGCCATATGCAGAAACTAAACTCACAATAACTTTGATATTTTGTTATTCATGACAGTACTTAATACAATAAATTCTATCATGCTGATAATACATGTACTTGAAAATTCTTAATTTGTGTCCTATTATTAGGAACAAAAATACATTATGAGTTGATGAAATAACTAAATACCGAAGTTACTGTGAGTTTATTTTCTAAATTTGAAACTAAAATTTACTAAGGACAGAGCTTTGCATGAGGGAAATATTCCTTAGTTTTCAACAAAATTTACAAAAATTAAGTATTGCAAGGTTGCAAATAGAATCGGCTTTCGGGTCAGCAACTAAATACTGACTACTGGGCTGATGAATACCCTCAGGGACTAACAGTCCACCAGCAGAGGCATCGAGCCAATGGTAACAAATAACTAAATACCGAAGTAACTGTAAATTTATTTTCTGCATATGCGCATTTCGATATGATAAAAGTGATAATCTAATATTGAGATATGTCTTCTAGAGCAAATAATATATAATATTTAATTGATGCTTGGTGGTAGATAGGTTTTGTTATTCCTTATAGCTCATGACTTAAAAAGAGTACTGACATAATAAATTAATTTTGGTACATGTATTATTTATTCATGTATTACATAAATGAACCCCTGCAATGTAACTTGATCTTCGTACTTCCGGAGCAGCTAATGTTCCATTTAATATTAGTACTACATTATTTTGATGAATAATCTTTAATTATAAACCTTTTTATTCACAAATTCATGGGTGCCGCCATTGCCGACTTCCGAATGAACTTGTTACTGGAAGGGTGTAACGTTCGTAACACCTCGGCGTTTGCCGATCTATCAGTATAAGGTTTAATGATACAGGTGTCATACTTCAAGCGTTAATTACTCCAATAACACCTGTTGAGAAAGTGATCAAAACCTGTCTATGTGACAAAACAGTTTTTACGACATCAAAGAAACCGCTTAATGTATAATAATATATTACAAATAATTGTTAATGAAGCAGAGAAGTTCGATATTTTACAAGTTGATTAAGAAATGCAGGAAAAGAAATCAAATTCACAAGTAATTTAGATTGATAAATTAATCATTTATATTTCAGAAAAAAATATTTGAAGTATTCTTGATAGATTTTCCGAAAGTTTGGAAAAATGACTTGGATATTAATATTTGTATAAAGGATTTTAATGTGCATATTCAAGCTCATAAAATTTTTGCTCACATTCATGACAATTTAGAAATGGACTTTTATTCAGCTAACCAGAACAAGGACGTATAATGATATTATAAGTCCTTGACCAGAATAATAAAAAAAATGATAATAAATTTATGTTGAATGCTTTTGAACTGATATCTGCTTCCTGAAACATTTTGTATTAGTTTAAAAACAGAAGTATTTAATTTAAATAGTCTCTGGTAATATTATTCTTTGTAGGAAAAACAGAAAATCGGCAAGACAATGACATCAAATATATAATTGAAATGCATTTCTTTTATTTGAATAATGCACGGGAATGTCATTCAGAAAGAATAAATATAAAAAAAAATAGTAACATGAAACAAAATAATTTCACACCTAAAAACACGCAAATTGATAAAAAAAAATAAAGTTTAAAATGCACAATTTGAGATTTGTGAAATTAAAAAAAAAATCAAATAACATATTGCAACTATTTATTCCTTTATTTATGGCTCGTGTTTCTTTAATTTCTCTTGAGATGAGGTACAAACTATATTTCGGGGATAAATTGGTTTATGCAATGAAAATATTGACTATTTACAAAATTTTGATATTGGCCTGAGTTACCTTTCTCCGACCAAAAGATATAGCCATAATGTTTGTGCTAGAATGTTTTTGTGTAATGTCGGAATAGCACTTTGTTCTATTTCTGAGAAAAATATATGTGTAGAAATAAATTAGTTGTGAATTTTGATTTCAAAACACGTGGTAAATAATTATTTTAAACACGTGGTAAATAATTATTTTAAAATCAACTACCTTTTCTTTGTGGAAGCAATTAATGGGTCATAAGATTACACTGGTCTGTATATTAAGGACACTTGTCATGCCTCTAGGTGTTATAATCTACCTGGACACAACCGTTTATTTTCACCTGGACGGAAGCATAAATTGCTGAATTATGCAATATTCTACAATACGCAAAACATTTATTGAAAAATTTTTTTACCTTGATTTTCATATTAAACTGCATTTTGAAATTTATTAATTTATAGAAATTTAATTTGAATACGTATATTCTTCCAGAACGGATACCTGTTTGAAATAAAAATGTAAGAATATTTTATTTTTTATTAATTTAATCAGGACAAATGACCATACGTTATCACAGTAAAATCGAGTCTACACCCTCTTAATGGCGAACGACACTGGTGCTCAAGTTCGATAACTCTGTACTCACCAATTTCTAAAAGCGTCTATTATATAGATAGTGGTAATTTACCAAACGTTTATCAGTAAAATAAATTTCATAGTGGTACCTGTGAAAATAAATGATTTCTAGTCACCGAAGGAAGTGACGTCTCATCTATGTTGTTGTCACTCGTGTCGATCAACGCAGTGGATTAAACTACTTGCGGAACAAGTTCCGCAACTAGTTGAATCCATCTGTGTTGTTCGGCATTCGTGACATTATGCTATAATTCTGTTATTGGCTATTTTTTTTTTTTTTGCTTCTGTATTCGTTTGCTTCGGGATGTTTTTGTACTGTTCCCATTACATAACTCAGTAATATTATAAGAACAAAAACAAACCTGTACAATGTACAACAAATAGTAGTACAAATACCCTCGCAAAATCTGCAACTAAAAAAAAATCACATGAATATCTGATAGAACCATTTAAAAAGCTTAATTGTTGTCTAAATGCTACCAAATAACAACCGAAGCTACTGTGAATTTTGATTCTGCATATGCACATTTCGACAACTTATGTCTCTTAAGTGCAGACAAAATCTAAATGTTTGGAAGACCATAAAGTCAAAGATGTTTAAAAACTGATACATTTTGTACCAAATAATGAGATATATTCGTCGTTTAAATCCAGCAAATCAATTCGAGAGCTAGTAGTTCAAACATCATATATCTTTGACATTGCTCAACGACGAAAATCGAAAGATAAATAGGAAAAATGAAAGGATATGGAGTGAACGTACATGTGACAAAAACGCACACGATACATAGAAAACTCCAGTTTATCAAGGACAGGGCTTTTATTCCTGTCTACAACTTGATGTCGCCTGAGGGTCTTCAACTAGAGGTGAACAATATTCACCCCCTCAAGCGAGATCAAGAAGGCCCCTTGCGTACACTTAAGCGGTTTTCTTGACAACAATTATATCAAGGTCACTTCCTTGCTCCCCATCCGCCATGGAGTGCCAACTTGGGCGATGCTCGGGGTTATTCAGCTGAAAGCACCAGGGTTACAAGAAGAGAATAAAAATGTTGAGCAACATCGATCGCAGCTAAAATATGTCATTGAAGCAACACATGTCGGGAGCGGTCAATGAGAAAAAAAAAGGTAAAATCGGGCAATGTATGCCTACAAATATTTGTTATTAGGTAGCCCGACGAAACAAAAACAACATCGATAGACAACACGGGGCACATCGAAATAGATGTAGGCAAACCTTGCAGTGAAACTTTGGTTGAAAGGGCAAAAATAGTCGTGTGTACAGATTATAACATTTTAGTAAAAACAATGAAAATATTGAACAGTCAAATTGAAAAATAAATGAATTAGTAAACGTATGAGAAATTCTCACACGAACAAACACCATAACTGTAATATCATAAGAGTATACATCTCAAGCATGGGGAGACTTTCAAACCTTTTTTGCTATTGTTTTTTTTAAAAATGCCACGCTAATAAACCAACTATAACTATAATTTAGAAAAAAGGTTTAAGAATTTTAACCATGGGCTGGGTCTTTATATTCAAATTTGACCAACAGCGTTAACGAGGGGTTAAATTTACAAATATGATGCCAAGCCCATAGTTAAATGCCAATAACCATATACCTACCATAAGTTATTTCGATTCTAATGTGACAGAAGCGACCTAAGAGAAGTCAGATTTCTGGCCTCCATTGCTGTCTGTATCTATGACGTCAAAATATATAATCTGACATTTTAAGGTGTCTGCAGGGTATTAATTTCCTATTATAGAATTTTGTGAAATTTTCTGTGTAGAAACATAATTGTAATAGTGTTCAAATTGTAAAATAAAATTTGGAGGTCACCGTGCATTTAAGCGCAAAATCTGAAATTGAACATTTCAGGATTTTACATAGAAATGATAGAGAAAATGATCATGAGAGGATAGTTTGAAAAATCTATCATAGATTTTTTTCATACTTTGCATGTGTTTAATTATCATTATGTAGTTTACATATAAAAAATAAAAAATAGGGCTAACCGTTGAAATAAGAGAGAAAAACTGCAAAATGTTAATTTCTCTAGTGATATCTTTGTTAAAATATTTTATCAAATTATCTCCCTTGATTAATTTCTGTGTTCTGTAAGTCCAGCAACAGGTTTAAAGCTCATGTTTTAGCTCAAGTTTTTGTAACGAAAATGTTATAAAGACGATTAAGAATACAAATTTTAAATACATTTCAACTTTCTATTCATTTTAAATAACTATTTTGTTAAATTTCTTAATGAATGAAACTTAAATGAACAATTATTAGACCAAACTGGCGGAATAGTACCACTGAGACATCTTAAATCAGATGCAAGTACAAAATTCAAATCAAAGGCAAAAACAATACACATACGCGTGTCTGAATGGCATGATTTAGTTTAAATTGTTCTTAACTTTTATTTCCTTCATTAACTAAGACAAACAAAATTAAAAATATTGTTGTTTTTCATCTCGTTTACTCATATTCCGATACCATTTGCGCATGTGCGAAATATATGGTTATCGAGTATTATACTGGTTGACGATTAACAAGAGCCATGTTAGAATGTCAATTCCACCATGAAACGCCTTTTTTCAGAAGAAAAATCCACTGTTCAACATCCATCAGTAAAAGGCATGTTTAAAGATTTATCACCGGTTTGTTTATTTCTGACCATCTTGTCATGTTTGGTTACTTTGAAACTCTTATTATTGCTAAAAAGTAACGTGCGACACAATTTATAAGCCCAAAAATATTAATAAGCTTATCTCAATAAATTCATATACAGTGCTACTGAAAAATATAGATGTTGAACAAATAACAAAATACCGAAGTGACTGGTGAATTTACTTTCTGCATATGCGCATTTCGACAACTAATGTTTCATCAGTGGTGTGGATGTGGTTTATAAATAGTTTTGTAATTCTGTCATACTGATATTTTTCTTATTTTGCCTGCATTTAGTAATTAAAATATTTAACGAAGATTAAGATAACTATAAGAACGAATTGATGCAAGCTATCCTTTAAATGTGACATGGTTACACGTTATATTCTTGTTTATGTTAGCCCGGGTGATAGCGAGGGCTTGATTTCCATAAAAATGTATATTGCTTACACATGATAATAATCAATGAAGGGATATGGATTAAATGCACATGATACAAAGTCTCTACAAATACATGGTAAAACAAGCGATGGAACAATGCTTTTAGTGTGTTTTTTCATTCTGAATGATTAAATACAGATTAATACATGGGCATTTCCATATTGGCCTGGTTAACACCCCGAGACACCCATATTGGCCCGAGACAAAGTCGAAGGACAATATGGGTCGAGGGATGATAATCAGGTCAATATGGAAATGCACATGTATTAAACTTTTTATTACATACTTCCGATATTTAGAAATGCCAGGCCGATATGGACCGGAAGTCGTTTATTTGCCCAGGCCAATATGGACCGGAAGTCGTTTATTTTGTCTGAGATGCACGAGGAGCATAAAATAACCTATTATTTTCCTGGGGTGTGAAAATATGGACAGTTTACCTCCGGTCATATTGATCATGCAAAAACGCTTTTATTTCTACTAAGTATGTAATAAGCTATAATAAAGGATAGCTTGGTGAATTATTTCTATTCTAATTACTATAATTCCAAATTGGAGGCGTGTAGTTTTGTGGGCATTGGCCCATCTTCTCCACCAAGTGATATTTTGAAAATACTGTCAAACAAGTCAAAAATTATATTTAAAAAATAATAAATTTATCAACTACAGACTAAAACTATAAACTAATATATAATTATAATGTAACATTTCACTTGATTCGTCTAATTTAAGAACAAGCACACGATATTAAAAACATCTGTTACTGGGTTGCGATACCGATTGAAATAATGTGTCTTTAGTTCACAAGCAGATTAGTGATTATAAATTTAGCATGACAAATGTTCAAGAGTGCATTTTAAATTTACATATAAAATATTAATTGACTAAGAACATACCGAAAATATCTGGTCGCTGATTGGTAACAATTTTAATAGAGAGGTGAAGACAACGTTGCAAAGTAGTAACAGTAAACGTGGAAGTTCTCGGTCTGCCATTTTACGTATTTAACTCCGCAAAATATTTCCTCATCATAATTTGTGCAAATGGCCATCTACAGAAACCAAATTTATAGTAATCCCAGTAGTTTAATTGTTTGCAATATTTATTATAAAAAAGTTTTACGACTCTTAACATTTGGTTTTCCCAAAAATCTCGTTAGTCAATTTTTGAAATTTAAAAAAAACTCGCCGGAAGCTCGGTCGATCCCTATTTGATTTCATAACAAACAATATTTACGTGTAGCTTATATTGAAAACGATATGTATGTATAGGATTTTACAATATTTTTATTTACCTGTGTTCCTGGTATTGCTTTGGTATTTCAGTATTTTAGTTTAGATATTCTAAAGTGCTGCTTTTCTGCAAAATAAAATGCTAGCATCAATGTCATTGCGATCAGAAAACTTACAAAGAGTTATGGTGTCCATTATTAAGTGCTTAATGAAATACTATTACGTTCTTATCAGTTAGGAATGTTTATTTCGTTATAGACAAGTCGTTGAATCTTATGTCCCAGAACTAAACCAGTTGCCCTATGCAAAGACTAGTTTATGTTACCATAAATCACTTGATATTTTTCCTTGAAATTTATCCGCAATTTTAATCTCTGTATAAAAGGAAAAATATATTTCGGTTATTCAGTCGATGGCGAAAAGAGAAAAAAAATGTGTTGAAAGAAAAAAAGAATTACAATGAAGAACTTCTGGCCTTTCTCCTGTCTACGGGACACCAGATAATGAAACCTTTGCTTTATGTAACTGAAAAAAATAAGGGACTTAATAAACAGGATATTTCTCTGTTAATTATACAAAACGAAAATTCAAGAAAACATGTGTATTCAGTTTTATGGTATTAAGTTTTATGGTGCATCTGTTAAGTTTAAGTGAACAAAATATTCATACTTTTAGAAGAGTAGAGGGTTGTTTCTATTATTTTCGTCATCAGGTTTTTGTAAATCGACGATCATTTTTAGTTTCTGGTAGAAAAGACTATGCTATTGTGTCCTGTGCAGAAGCTATATAAGTGCGTATTAACTATGAAATTAATACAGTTGAACAAGCTATTTCAAATGTATCACTACCTCCTTCAGTAAACCAACGTTAACATGCTTCAGATCGTCTTTATTTCCTTTTTCTTTTGAGAAAAAAATAATTTTATTTTTTCACCACGACATCAAAGGTAGATATGACGTCTTGGTTTCAGGACACAGTCACCATTTCGGAGCACTTGATATCATTACGAGTTTTTTTCCCATGATTGTTGCTGTATAACAACATACCATTTTCGTTACAATTTCATTATACTTTACACGTGTTTCAAGGAGTAACCTCTCGTCAGCAGCTTAAAAATATGAAGTATCTAATTAAGGTTAAAAAACTATATAACGTTATATGTAGATACAACTTCTGAGAATGACGTCTTATCATGACGATTCATCTGTGGAAATGTACTCTTTCCTACCATTTACCGCAATAGACCCTTGCACATGCGCTCATATGCCTTTGAATGGGTAAAATGCAACCTCATAGTATATGTGACGTCTTGATTAATTGTCCTAAGACGTCATTTTTGCGGGAACTGTTTTTACTTTCCACTCAAAATCGGAGGACCGAAGTTATCGTTAAAAGGTCTACTGGTTCATATACTTACCACTGTATAAGATCCACTTCGACTCAAAATGATTTCAAACTACTTCCAGGAAAACACTGATTGTACCAAGGTAGGAAAAGTCAATATATAGACATTTTCTGTTATAAATTCAATAAATTTGACGTTTGTATAGGAAAACATTAGATAATGGATAACAAAATGCCGAAGTTACTCTCAATTTAGTTTCTGCAGATGCGCATTTCAAGTTTGTGGTTTTGAAGTCCGTAGACCGATCAATATGGCTGATTGTACTAAAAATAGAACATAGGGGTAAATTGCTGGGTTTTTTTTTGCAAAAAACTCAAAAACCGTAACAGATATCGAAAATCTGACAGTGAATGAAAATGATCAGCATGATGAAATCTACCTACCCTGCAATTTTGGAGAATATCCTGTACCCCGGCTTCGCAAAATTATTTTTAATGTTACTATTCGTCTTATATTTCGAAAATGATAGAAGATAGATGTGCAGTTTAAATAACAAAAATGTCAGCGTAGTAAGATTTACATTCTGCAATTTTGAAGAAAATCTGAAAACCCTGAAAAGAGTAACTGCCTGAATTTCTTTGACCTTTCACGATTTTTATATGTTTTTACTTTTTATAAAAAAAATCTGAGAAAGAGGTTAAGCTTGAATTGCAAAAGTGTTCATAATATGAAGCACTAAAATTTCTTCATATACACAGCAACTTCGCATCTCATCCGAGTTTGCCGCTAGCGGGGAATATGGTATGACATAGGAGCCTATTGGAAACGCATTCAAAGATCTTTTCCCCTAAAACTACCAAGCCAGTCGGAACCAAACTTGGTCACAATAGTCCTTGGGTGGTCCCATTCAAAGTTTATGATTTTTCATACATTACCCAAGATTGCTACCAGCGCGAAACATAGTTTAACATAGGAACCCTATCGTAGATCTTCTCCTCTGATACTGCCGAGCCAATTGGAACCAAACGTGTTCAAAATAGTCCTAAGGTGGTTCCCTTTAAAGTTCGTGATTTGTATGTTCCTACCTCATCCAACATGGCCGCCAGCGGGGAACATATTTAAACATTGTGACCCTATTCAAAATGCATTCAAAATCTGCTCCTCTGAAAAATATCGAGCCAATTGGAACTAAACTTGATCACAATAGTCCTTGGGTGCCCACTTCAAAGTTTGTGATTTTTCTGTTCATACCTCATCAAAGATGGCTATCAGTTTGGAACATAGTGACCCAATGGTTTATGCTTTAAAATATCTTCTCCTTTGGAACATTTTGAACTATCTAACCAGATTTGAAACAATATTCTTTAGGTGGTCCCCTTTGAGATTTGCATGTTTCTACTTTATCCAAGATCGCCACCAATGTTTGCATATCTTCTGAGAAACTGTAACATCCGGTAAACTGTTGAATAATAATTCTTAGTCTTTTGGTCACAATGGATAAAACCAGTCAACAACTGAGCAATAAAGACTCATATGACCCTCTAGTTTTAATTTTAAAAAAATCAAATCATGCCAGAAATATCAGTTGTTGAACGTTTTGATCATCACATTCAGCAGGGTAACCCATTTATAATTAATTTTTGGGGTAAAAATATCAATACAAGACATATGACGAATGAAATTTATTTGACATTTTGACTTCGCGCTGTTGTACTAAACGCTTTGCCGCCGAATTAGTATTGTTACTGTCTTTAGGGAGTACATGTAATAGTATCCATACCAACTCCTCCAAACTACACCATCAGCATATGCTGACGTTTGTCCAGCAAGATACTTGCCGTTTAACTTTGAGTAGAGACGGTGATTATACCACCAAGTGCCTTTCTACAGATAAGCACAATTGTATCTGGAAGTATCATGAAGCTCCTAAGCTCCCAATAATTTGCTTTTGAAAACTGACATGAAAACAGAACAATTTTTAAGTGTTTTGTACCCTATTTTAGATTCATAATCTGGCCTCCTCCACTCCTCACAGCCAGTTCTACTCTCTCTCCACTTTATTCATACTACATTTTTATTACTAACATGAAAAATTGAATTAAATGAAATTTCAGTTTTATCCTTACAACAATTGAAGAAATAAAATATAAAAGTCCCCAAATATGCTTCATTATATGTGAACACTGTTAGTGATTTCAGCATTTCACTGTGTTTTTGATTAAATAACTAAATACCGAAGTTACTGTGAATTTAATTTCTGCATCTCTTCAGTGCAGATAGAATCTAAACGTGTGGAAGACCATAAACTCAAAGATGTTTAAAAACTGATAGAGAACAAATAACCAATATGATCTAAATGTGAAGCCAAAATCAGCTAAGGACAGAGCTTTGCATGAGGGAGATACTCCTTAGTTTCCAGTAAAATTATGGCAATCTTAATCGAAGAAATAGCAGATTGATTGTAGCAACCTCCACCTGGTGTTGAACTTTACAGCCAAAATTTTGGGAATAATAGCCCAATATATATATATATATGTGCATTGGCTATCAAAAGCCGCAACTACAATGTATAACAACTAAACCATAATTCAGATTGTACAAACAATCTGCTACTGCTTGAAAAAGCTGCAATAAAAATGTAGCTGAATATGATAGATCCTAAGATATCTAAAATTGGCTAGTTTGCACATAAAAAAATCAAAGAAATTACAATACTGCATTTAAAGGAAAAATATAGGAAAACAAAGGAGACTTGACAGCCTGTGTTTTTAAATGAAATAATAAAAAATTAATGTTCATTATTCCAAATATTATTTATCATCTTTTTTATGAGCCAAAATGAGCATAGAATTATTAGCTTGACAAGTATATGCAATGTTATACCTATTTTATGTATACCAAAAGCTTGTACCTTATTATTTTTTAATTGATCTTCACGTGCCACATAAAATCATCTTAAATACAAGAATAAAGCACATTCCTAGGCCATTGTCATAGAAACGAAGTCATTCATGGAATAAAAAAGATAACAGGAAACACCTACAATGGCCGAAAAACATAGCCACATGCCAGAAAGTAAATAGGAACTGCACAAAAA
>MJUU01033986.1:24587-35325 GCA_002080025.1 Modiolus philippinarum | reverse complement strand
AGAATGAATAATAAAATTATGCACATGGCGAAAAATAATGGAGTTTGTTTCTTGGTCAAGCACATCTGAACCAAATAATATAATGTCAATAGTTGGTGTAATATAAGGAAGAAGGCTATCAATATATTGTATTCTAATGTTATGAAAGATCGCACATTCAAGAAAATAATGTATGGCATCTTCAAATGGACAACCACAATCACACTTTGGATTATTACATAAGTTGACTAAGAAAAGACTACAACGGTGACGTAATTTAGTATGCCAAAATGTTCACATTTCTAGAACCAATCAAATAGTAAGAAGGAACAGTAAAATTATTTTTTGTATGGGAGTTCTTAAAACTTGTGTAAGTCGGTTACAACTTATGTCTCTTCAGTGCAGATAATGTCTGAATGTTTAAAAGACCATAAACTCAAAGATGTGTAAAAACTGCTAGAGAACAAATAACCAGTATGATCTAAATTTAAAGCCAACGTCAGCTTAGGACGAGGCTTTCCATGAGAAAGATACTCCTTAGTTTTTCAACAAAACTTACAAAAATTGAGATATATTAAGGTTCCAAATAGAATCGGCCTTCGGGTCATCACCGAAGTACTGACAACTGGGCAGGCCAAAACGCTCGGGACTAAAAGTCCATCCAGCAGTGGAATCGACCCCGTGGTAACAAATTACTTAATACCAAAGTTACTGTTAAATGTGTAAACCTGTGATAAGTTCATTATTACATTGGTATTAAAGAAGATATATCTTCACAGAAAATAAAAACAAAACAAACAATACGGGATTACAATGTATTAGCACATATAGATGATTAGGTTTAGGTCGAAAGAGGTATCCTACAGAGGTTTAGGCTAATGAATAATAACATTCAACACTAGGAAGTGTATAGTAAGGGCAGAAAATGTAAGTGTTGTTGTTCGGAAATGACAAATAGAGTCAATGACGTTGAGAACATACACAGCCATGAGAGATAGTTCAGAATAATAAGTGCAATGAAAAAAAAGCATAACAACAAAAAGCGAAGACAGAAACGATGAAAGAAAAACAAACTTAGGGAGATAATTCTGAATAAGGACAATAGAGGCAAAACGTATTATGAAATCGACAAAAAAGGGGTAATGAAACAATACCAATCAAAGAAGATAATACAATCAGGAAGCACAAAGCACCAAATAAATGGTAAGGGAAATATAAAGGACATTACTGAAAACAAAGTCCACTAGCGTCCCAATAATCTCACACAGCTACACTGCGTTTGCGGTGCTCTACGTTCGGGGCCCTGGAAAACAGGGCTGAAAATATTAGTCGCGGTTGATTGCAGGGGAACGAAAAATGAACTTCAACATAGACCCAATGGGCCCAAAGAGAGCCGATTCGCTACCCTCTTTTTCACATTCCAAAAAAAATACTTGCAACTTATCAAAGCAAGTAAATAGATTACTTGTATCAAGTAATAACTTAGTCAAAATCTTTGTCACAAGGATTAGATAAACTAAGTAAATGTAAAAGCATCAAGTAATTTTAAGTAATTTGTATAAATTCCCATAATAGGTAAATAATTTACTAAGTAATTCTTAGTAACTGCACAAATAAGTAATTTAGAATTATGAATTACTTAAAATCTTGAGTTTTACTTCAATTAATCGAGTTATCTTCGTAAGTGAAGAGTATTCTTTTCAGTAATCTTTTAAAGTAAAAAGTATCCTCTTAAGTAATATTGATGAGTAAACGGTATCTATGTAAGTTATCTTGGTAAGTAAAAAGTATCCTCTTAAGCAATCTTGATGAGAAATATATATCCTTATAAGTAATCTTGGTAAGTAAAAAGTATCGTCATCAGTAATCTTGATGAGTAAAAGGTATCCATGTAAGTAATCTTGGTAAGTAAAAAGAATCCTCCATAGTAATCTTGATGAGTAAAAGGTATCCCTATAAGTAATCTTGTTAAGTAAAAAGTATCGTTGTCAGTAATCTAGATGAGTAAAATATATCCTTTTAACTAATCTTGGTAAGTAAAATCTGCTCAGTCTTGAAAGAATTCACATCCCCACCCCATGCACTGAACAACCTTCAAGTCTGAATGCCCTAACATACATTTATCAATCTTATGATTGAAACATTTTTCCATAGGTTACAATGCCTTTAATTACCTTAAGCGTGTAACCAAATCCAATATTCACTTCCTGTTTAAATTTTGCAATTTTCCATACAATTAACAAAAAGTAGTTGAAAACAACAATCCCAAATATTTTATTCCTCTAAAAACTGCATTTGAAAAGAAAACGAAAATTTTTCGAGCTAGACATCACGAGCATATATTTAGACTTTTCAGTGAAATCTAATTCAAAGAGAATATACAACTCAAACTTGTGACAGACAGCAGATAACTCTTTAAAGAGTGATAGCTAAATATATTGTACATAGTGGGCAGAGAACAAATTGTATTTCATATTGAACATCTACATACTACTACTAATAATAATACATTGTATATCAAACAAATATTTCATAGAAATGCAACATCTGAAACTGATGCATTTATATTATAACTGCACATGCAAACTTTTTCGCAAGGAATATAAAACAAGGATCAGTGCATGTCTCTAAAGCAGTCTATAATAGCAACAAACATTCATATATAAAGAGTGTGGATCATCCCCATTAATACGGATGATACAGTTACACATAATGATATTATAGTTTGTCTAAACAATGTAAGAAACACACTAATAAATGTAAATATTTTAATGAAATAGCTACAAAAGTTCTTAAATAAATTGCTAATTATCGATTCACAAAGAATCTTCGTCAGGCGAGGTTGAACATTTACAATATCGAAAAATATTTTTGTTGGTATAAGTGCATCGTTCATTAGATGTGAAACATACGCGGGTATGTTAAGGCTGCATCAACACATTTTTCGCGAGGGGAGGCAACTCTGTGCATAAAATGACGTCAAGCTGTCAATCAATCGGCGTCGATGCCAATATTTTAAACATTAAAACTTTGTTAAGCGCAGTCAATGAATTATTGAATAATTTTGCATGTTGGTTGTTGATACAGAACACACTTGCTGGTCTAAGTAGTCAAATAAAGATATAAATGCCGTTGCCGCAATGTATAGATGCTCCGCCTTTTTGTCCATATATGGAAATCTATGTCGTGAAGAAGCTTGACTCGGACGACATGATCACATGCGAGAGATGAACATTTGCAGTGTCAATTGTTGCTGTTTAATGAAGGTAAGTGCAGTTTGAATGTGGAAAAACACTGTGTAGCATATCCTAAGATAGAAATCTACTGTTGGGTCCAAAAAAACACGCATGACGAGTCGGAAGTTGTCCACAACGGTCACTGATCATGATCAGCTGATGTCAGTGATGATCCATGGCCATGCATACTCACGAATAATGCTAATTATAAATGTGACACACACAGGAGACATGAAAAACACATTCGGGGTCCAACGCCCATTCCAATTCTGTACCTAACATGCCCATAGCTATGTCCTCTGGTGTGNGGGTTCACACTACATGTACATACAGTGTACTGATACTAATATACGTACTAGGACAGTGTGATATCGAGTCTTGTTACATAATATGATATTCAGTCATGTTTCAAGTTATATACTTTGAGTCGAATCCAAAAGGAATTAACAATTGTTCACTATTAGATTACTTTCGGGTTTGCAAACCGATTGGTCTGTGGACAACTCGGACAATGACCACTCAATACATGCAATACCTTGAACTTTGAACAGTTTGAAATACATGTAACTGCAAACTTGTCTGCCCACAGGGAATTACCGGACTTCACCTATGTGAAACAACACGAGACTTGGGCGGTGGCAAGAAAATCGGTCGAAATGTACCTAACTTCAGTGAAAAGGTCTGTGGGGAAGTTCGACCAGTAGTTAATTTGCTTTAGCATTTGTTTAGTCAGCACGTGAAAAATATTTTTTGAGGTGGAAAGAGTTATTTATTGCATTTAATTGTTCTTTCTGTGGTTTGAAAAGTGTGTTTTTTGCTATCAATTCAAATTTTTACTCCTTGAATGCGTCTGGTTGAACTTCCACATACACTGGTCGATCTTCCCCAAAGTGCAATAATCATGATAGTTGGTCAATTTTTGTCAAAAACATCGAAATATATGGATTTTTTTCACCAGTTCAACAGATAAGGTTGGAGAAACTCTAACGGATATTGTACCTACCATCAAAACAAATTAAGGAACTGGTAACCAGTACAGCAATTACACATTTTAAGGTTGCTATTTTTTTCACTGGTCAAATTTCGACCAATGTCCCCTAATTACGGAAGCAAATCCCTGTGGTCTGCCAGAATCGGCTCAATCATGCTAATTTTTACACTCCGGCAAGGCAAATTATATTTTCAGATTTGTCAAGTCCCACAGAAAGCTTATCCAAATTTGCGGTAAATTCCTTTAATCTTTGACAATTTTGACATATACATTGCACCTCAGGTGAGGCAATTCTCAAAACTTGACAGCTAGGTCTGTATTTTCAAAAATTTACATAGAATGTATTGAAATTTTCAATTAAGCTTAATTAAATGTTTATTAATGCTATTTTTTACCCTTGCGGGTTGACAGCATACATATACAAAACACAAACAATTATAAACAATGAAACATATATACATTTAGAACAATAAAAATTATGCATCTGTTTTGAGTCCACTCTCCTCAGTGCTAGTGACTTTTGAATGAAAGGGTAAATTTGAAGCGAGTTGCCAACCCTCCTTTGAGGTATGATTAGACGTCTTGATCCACACTTACAGTAAATTAAAACTTAATTGCACTACATGTATATTTGAAAAGAGTTCCATATGGTACCCCTTAGTTGACTGATAAACAAAGAAAAATCTGGTGCATGGGGGTGCGGTTAGGGCTCCTGCCATATTTTGACCTCAAAATGTGATTATTACCTGCATGATTATTTTTAATAATAAATTGGCATACATTGTACTTTTTACATCTGTAGTCTTTTATTTTTTTGATTTGATAGAAAATTATGGCAAAAGGAAGCAGTGATACTTTTTATACGCCCGTCTAATGACGGACGTATTATGGTATACCGATGTCGGATTGTCCGTCCGTCCGTCTGTCTGTCTGTCCGTCCGTCCGTTTCATATGTCGCGCTCTAACTTGACAACCGTTTGACCTATTCACTTCAAACTTTGTAGAGGTATTTTATATAATGGCCTCACGATCTATATTCTTTTTCGTGAAATTTCGATTTTTCTTGCAAGAGTTATTGGACTTTATTCGTCAATTTGAAGGCAATTTTGTACATGTCGCGCTCTAACTTGACAACCCTATGGCCAATTCACTTCAACTTTGTAGAGGTATTTGGTATATTGGCTTCACGATCTGTATACTTTTTTGTGAAATTTCGATTTTTCTTTCAAGAGTTATGGGACTTTATTCGTCAATTTCAAGGCAATTTTTTTCATGTCGCACTCTAACTGGACAACCCTATTGCCAATTCACTTCAAACTTTGTAGAGGTATTTGGTATGATGGCTTCACGATCTGTATACTTTTTCGTGAAATTTCGATCTTTCTTGAAAGAGTTATGGAACTTTATTCATCAATTTCAAGGCAATTTTTTACATGTCGCCCTCTAACTGGACAACCCTATGGCCAATTCACTTCATACTTTGTAGAGGTATTAGGTATGATGGCCTCATGATCTGTGTATTTTTTGTGAAATTTTGATTTTTCTTGCTAGAGTTATGGGACTTTATTCGTCAATTTTAAGGCAATTTTTTACATGTCGCCCTCTAACTTGACAACCATATTGCCAATTCACTTCAAACTTTGTAGAGGTATTAGGTATGATGGCCTCATGATCTGTGTATTTTTTGCGAAATTTTGATTTTTCTTGAAAGAGTTATTGGACTTTATTTGTCAAATTTAAGGCAATTTTTTACATGTCGCACTCTTATGTATAAGTACCTTGATCACCTCACTTCAAACTCTGCAGATTGATTTGTTAAAGAGATATCAAGCTCAATTAGGCAGTTATAGGTGCTTCTAAATTGAGAACCCCTTACCAAAATCATTTAAAGTTTTGAAGGGGTGACGACGGGCGTGTCATGCGACTTGGTGCAGCTGTTTATTTTTTGTTACTTGATCCAATCTGTGATTTGTTATGTCCTGGATCAGTTTCATAATTTAAGTTGTTAAACATGTTAAACAAATGTATTCTTTATCATACATGTACATGAAATCAGAAATATCCTTTTCTCTTGTATAGCATGTATAGTACTTTTTTTTAAAGTAAATCCATATAAGTTGCAATTTAGTTACTGTACAATATTTGGGTTTTAGTGCTGCTGATGAGGAATTAATTTCCGAAATGGCCATACACCTCATTAAAATTAATTTCAGTTGAAGTTAACAAAAGCGTTATTGTCTCGTGTTCAGTTAGGGACCCACCATTTAACTTGAAGGGGGGCTATGTTTTATTTTCCAAACAAATGTTTTGAAGCTGATTTTATGTGAAAAAATATTTTGGCAGCAAAAATGATGAAAAAAATATTCTGAAGGAGGCTTTCTTCCCCCAAAATTAATGATAATTTACAAAAAATATATTTTGTTGATACAGTTTAAAAAGTAAATAATTTTTTTGTGCACAAAGCAGGAAAAAAAAATTCTGTCCAGAAAAAAAACAGATCCCCCTCTTTCAAGTTAAATGTTAAATGGTCGGTCCTTTACTCAATATCCTTCATTAAATGTTCACCAACACCCCATAAAAATCTTAATTTTGAGTCTGAATGTAAAAGCAGTGAAAATGGATGCCACTCCTAATTAAGTAATTATTAGTGTATTAATAAAACATGTAAAATCAATACTGTTCATGCTGTTATTATACCTTTTTCAAGAGTCGCATTCATTGTTTCTTCTGAATGATACTATCTAACCAGATCACACTTGGCAAAAAGTGAATATGGCTTAACAGGAAAACAGGTGAACTTTTTTGAATTGTAAAAAGAAAATCAGAATCATCATGATCATATTTTCAAATGTTTCATTTATATTGTTTTTTTTTTTTTGCAGTTGTTGGCATGCATGTATCAGTAGATATACAAATGATATGAAATTTCATGCATTGTTTGACTTGAGGACAACTTCAGTGAAATGCGGATTTGTAACAATTGTGTTTAGACTATTAGGAATATCAGGATGAACAATATGTACACTAGTACTTGGTGGCACCAAAAGCATATGTCAACCTACTTATTAATGTGTACAACATTAACAATACATGTATATTCACATATAAAAGCTGAAATTGAACATGTTTGCATTGATATTTACCTGAAATAGAATTATAATTAAGAGCACTGGGATTATAAACTGCATTGTATTAATCACTAAAGGATTTGATCAGAAGTCTTTGATATATGTAAAAATAAAGGATGGCATAATGCAGTAATACAAGTAGCTGACTGGATAAGTTGCTGAGGAGCTAGAAACTATATAAACAAAAATGTTATACGATCTTGTGAAAGTTGAAAGCTGATTCAAAATAGGAAACCAACATCTCAGTATCTTATTCAGTTTCATATAGTCATGATAGTGATGTGTTTTATTAGTGGAATATAAATGTGTCTGTACATGATGTATATGATGTACAGTACGGACAAACAATATTAAATGAAATGTTCACTTGAACGTCATGAAGAGATCAAATTTTGCAGGAAATATATTTTACATTTTTTAACTTTGTTGCTACAATGTACATGTATAGAATACACCAGTAATAAAATACAGGAATTCTGATTTGTAATGTGCTTTATTGTGTACAGAAAATTTCCATAAATGAATGTACAAGTTAAACAGGTTAAACTGTAAGTTGAATTTATCTATCAGGACTCATAAGTATTTATTCACAAATAGAAGCCATGCACAAGAAGCGTAAGCCATTGCATCTAATTATCCTTGTAGTTTGGTATAATTGTAGTGAGTACATGTAAAATAGTGTCTGTTTGTCCGAGTGACTTGTTTTCAAGTAAAAAATTTAGTTTCTATATCTTTGATGTGTACATATGACCAGTGCTAAAGTTGGTACATGTACAGGAATAATATTTTGTCATTGGATGCATCTGTGAACATCGAAAAGGTTCCTGATAACCTGATAAGAAAAAGGTCACTTTGACCTACATTTCATGCATGAGTGACTCTTGTTGTGTCGCCTGCGTTCACGCAGTGGCGACATATAGGGATCACTATTCGTCGTCTTGCGTCGTCGGCGTCGTCGTCCGCGTCGGCGTCACAAAAATTTCTGTCACAGTTTTCTCAGAAACTATGTATCCGAGCTTTCTGCAATTTGGCATCGAGTATCAGTATGGGGACCTACACCGTGTAATAGAGTTTGGGATCTCTCGCATGCCAACTTCCTGTTTGACGGAAATTAGAATATTTTTTGCGTCTTGAAAATTTCTGTCACATTTTTCTCAGGAACCACAGATCCTAGCCTTCTACAATTCAGTATGGAGTATCAGTATGGGGACCTATACTGTGTGATAAAGTTTTGGATCTCTTGCATGGCCACATCCTGTTTGAAGGAAATTAGAATATTTTTGTCGATTGGTGTCACAAAAAATTTCTGTCACATTTTACTCAGGAACCACATTTCCCAGCCTTCTGTAATTTAGCATGGAGTATCAGTATGGGGACCTATACCGTGTAATAGAGTTTTGAATCTCTGGCATGCCCACTTCCTGTTTGACTGAACTAAAGAATATTTTTCGAGTATCGAAAATTTCTGTCACGTTTTTCTCAGACACCACATATCCCTGCCTTCTGCAATTTGGCATGGAGTATCAGTATTGGGACCTATAATGTGTAAGAGGGTCTGGGATCTCTTGCATGCCCACTTCCTGTTTGACGTTACTTACTTTTAGTGTTATTACGCAGGCGACACATGTCTTCCGTGGAAGACTTACTACTAAGTTTAAGATTATGTTTACTTGTACATGTATATCGTAGATACAAGACATGGAGTAGCAGGTTTAGAAACAACATTTTGTCAGTTGATGTGTCTTTGAAAGTCAAAAAGTTTCTGATAAGAAGTAGGTCACTTTTACCTGTAGTTCATGCATGAGTGACTCTGGTTAATGTTTGTGTTAATTTCCATATCTAAGATACAAGAGCATGTGCAGGTATAGAAAATAAGAAATAATATTTTGTCAGTCAATGTGTCTTTGGTAGTTATGAGGTTCCTGGTAAGAATTGAGTCACTTTGACCTTCATTTCATGCATGAGTGACTCAGGTTAAAAATTAGATACAAAAAATGTACAAGAGCAGGTATTGAAATATTCTTTTGTGTGTCAATGTATCTTTGATAGTCACAAGGTTCCTGATCAGAATTAGGTCACTTTGACCTGCTCACTAGAATTACTTAAAAGTACAATGTAGCTATACATGTTGTAACACAGAGGATAACAGGAAACACACATGTACAATGGCTGAAAATTACAATCACATGCCACAATCTGCCAGGGATCTATATATCTACACAGTAAAAACACCAACAAGACAACAGACACACTTAAACAATGATAAAACCTCAGGACAGCCAGACTTAGTACATGGCCTACCGGCACTAGCAAAAACCACAGGTAGTGTACATTAAACCCCAAACCTCCCCATTATCTGTCCTGTTTCCCTATACAAAGAAAACCCAATACAGGAAGACTTTAGTTATGTGGCATTCTTGTTCATTTTTATGCCCCGCCCATGAATGTGGAAGGGGCATATACATGTACAATGTAGTGTTACCCTTGCCTTCCATCCGTCTGTTCATTTAAGCACATTTCTTAGAAACTGTTAAAGGTAGAACAATAAAAGTATGCCAGTAGGTAGATATTTGATAGTACTACAGAGTTCACTAGGTAGAATGACTCTTTACCTACTTTTCATGCTTGAGTGACTCTGGTCAAGTTTTGTGTTAAAGTTCATTTCTCAACAACTACACATAATTATAGGACAATGATCATGATGATATTTCATCAAATTAAGTGCCTTGATGAGTACTACCCAAATCATTGACAATAAGGAGGCTATGACCTATATTTTATGCTTCAGTGACTTTTGTTAAGTTTTGCATAAAGTCCAATTCTCAACAACTACACATCTATAAAACAGTGATGTTTCATCAAATTAATTGCCTTGATGAGTACTACCCAATTCATTGACAATTAGGTGATTTTTACCTACATTTTACGCTTCATTGACTTTGGTTAAATTTTGCGTGAAAGTCCATTTCTCAACAACTACACATTATATGACAATGATGTTTCATCAAATTAATTACCCTGATGAGTACTTCCCAACTTATTGACAATTAGGTTGCTTTGACCTACATTTTATGCTTCAGTGACTTTGGTTAAGTTTTGGGTTTAAGTCTATTTCTCAACTAGCATCATGATATTTCACTGCAAGATTCATCAAAAAGAGATCCAACAAGTGTATCTATGACCTACATTTTATGCTTGAATGGCTTTGGCAAAATTTTGTATTTCATCACAATTCTGTAACAGGGAACTAATTTGATGAATGATTGACTTGGGTTAATCTGTTGGGATAAATTTATCGGTGGGGCATTCTCTTGTTGTTTATTTGTTTTTTCTTTGTCATACGTATGACAGTATACATGTACCCTCTGAATTTGCCATGATATTGGATTTACGATTTTAGAATG
>MJUU01033986.1:5066-22906 GCA_002080025.1 Modiolus philippinarum | reverse complement strand
ATCACGCTGTGAAATTACTATCCGAGGCCAGAGGAATGAGAATGGCGCGCACGTACATGATGCAGACGACATGGGAATCCCCCTGTGGAATCCCGTATATTGACGTCGCTTGAACGTTTGTAAACAATTGCGTCATTAAAAAAATAAGGCCAGTGCATTTTCAACGAAAAAATTCCAGAGTATAGGGACACTATTTATGGTTGGAATTAGGTTTATTTTAACGCTCACCACTAATAGATTTTTGAAACTGCTATCCGCTTACGTTATTTACACTCTTTCATGATCTGTGTACGATTTAACGCAGAACAAACGTTTAGGAAGACCCATTTCATCGTTTCCTTCAATTTTTTTGTCATTTAGGGTAAAATTTCAACAGGCGGATAGCAGTTTTCATGTACATTGCACTTTTCTCTTTCCAACAAGAACAAAATTAAATGAATTGATCCAGTGTATACTGTGGAACTTTTCAGAAATATTCTTCACATTTTAAAAATAGACATTTTGCAGTCATGTGATTAACCCCTGGGGGTTTCGAAGTTATTTTTAGTGTGAAAATCTGGCGAAAGTGTTGAACAAAGTCGAAACACAAAAAAATGTTAGAAATATGTAGGGTGTGCAATATTCTGATAATGTTACTTTATTTGGTTCTTTATTCCAATATTTTCGGGCAAGATTTCACTGAACAGCCTTAACATACCCGCGTATTAACCACAAATATTTTTTTCATGTATGACAATAATAGGTGTATTATCTTCCGAGAGATATTCACATGTTGAACTGATATTTTAGTCTTTGTTAATGTAATACTTAAAAAAAGTGAATTTGAATTTATTGCATTCAATATTTACTTTTTAAAACGTTTTTCGTCTTTTTCATTTAGTCCATCAGGCTCAAGTGATCAGAGCTGATATTCCAAAATCTCTCTCGGAGTTTGCGGGCTTCTTTGTCCCAAGATGAATTGCATTCAATGATCTGAAATGTAATGTCCTCAAACAGATGTCCAGTTCTTAAAAATGCCTAGTAAGCGTTCACACTGAACGAACGGTGATTGTAAAATCGTTTGTTGAAGTTGTCCCCTGATTCCCCTACATTCTGTAGTTTGCAAGACTGGCATGTAAGGACTGAAAAGTGTTTTTAGATTTATAGATATTATACCAACACATTATCATTGTTTTTAGATTTACAATTTGAGTCGCATCAATGGTGTATTGTTGCCCAGTAACAGTGCTTGAAAATGTTTTTTCGGTATTCGCGGCTCGGCACCAAGCACAGCTACTTCTATCGCAAGGCCTGTAGCATCCTATTGTTGATTGGGGCTTTTTTATATTTTAGCTGTGACAAGTATGTCTCTTATATTTCTTGGCCAACGAAATGATGTTACTGGTGGGCCTTTAAAAATTTTAGTCAAATAGGCATCTTTAAGGTTTCAGTGTTTACGTATAGTTCTTGGGAAAACAATAAAGCTAAACAATCAAAGAATTTTTTCCGAGATAACATATATTATAATGCAAAACAAACATCTCCAGAAACTATATCAAATTATCAAACCTAAGATTTGACGAAAAACAAAGAAATTAATAGTATTGTTGTTTATCTTTCATCTGACAAGGGACATTTTTGTGTTAAGGTGTTTAATTGTAATCATGTGATTAAGAGTTTATTTTTGAAAGGTTAATTTGTATCTATTTTACTAAAGATGAATTGACCATCTAGGTCTTTGGAGCTGTAATGTATTGTGTCTATACAAACAAAACGTCCTTAGTAAAAAAAAACTAATTTTAAGTATGTGAGCTTGGTTATGAAAGCACATATATGTTAGTGCAAAGTTATGTCTGGGTCATAGACAAGTGAAATTGATATTTTATTGACTAAAACCCATTAATTATTTATTGGAGCTAAAACAGTATAAAACAAGGAGGTTTTTGGAGTTTCTTTGGCTTTTCGTTATCTCATGGACATTTCTTCTGCTTTGTTATCTTTGCATATTTTACATTTTTTTAAGATTAATTGTGATGTTACAACATTATGTACACTAATGTAAATAAACAGTAGACTAGTTTAAAGTTTTATTTCTTTTCAAATGGAATTTTTACTATACCCATTACTTGGTGTCCGTTGTTTACAAAACAGACTGAGGAATAAATGTCCATCTTGACATTTTTGGTATCAGAATAGGGATTGAGGAGCAATATCTGAATAAAACAACATACATCGTTATGGATTTACGTGCCTTATTTATCTTTTGAAATGTATTTTGTATGGATCTTTTGTGAAAATTATTTTTGCATTGAAAATTGTTACAAAGGCGGATTTATCAAAAGTAATGCTACAATTTTAATTCATTTTGACGGATTTAAAAGCTTTGCATATTTGGTTGGTTTGTTTTTGGAATATATCTATGATTTTGAGAAACTTAATTTTTTTCATTCAAACTAATATGGAACGCAAAGGAATAAGACAGCGAAGCCCCTCCCTCACCAGGTTCTCCCATAAAAACTCTAAGAATGTCTCAAAGATATGATGATGGTGAGGTTAAAACTCATGTGACGCCTACTAAATTCTTTGGAGAAGTAGGCGAGGATTTTGAACAATGGATAAAAACATTTGACCGGAATACTCGAGCCAATAATTGGAGGGAAGTGCGTAATCTAGATTTAATCCTACAAATGAAGTTGTTAAACTAAATGATATTGTAACTATTGGATCATTTTATGAAATTTGACAAATTACCGAATGTGAGTTAAATAGTGAAAGGGGATAATATAAAAATCTCAAAGTAGAATGTGGTCAGAACAGAAATGACATTTTAAGTGATATACAAGTTAACTCAGGCTCAACAAGAACAACTTAAAGAAGTTCTTCAGAAATATATTGTTGCTTTTGCAAAAGATGATGACGATTTGTATAGAACAGATTTAGTGACTCATAAAATATAAACAGGTGATGCAATGCCGATAAAGCAGAGACTATACAAAGTTCCATTCTCTGAAAAAGAAGAAGTGAGAAAACAAATAAAGAGTATGTTGGATAAAGGCGTGATAAGACCATCAAGCAGTCCATGTGCTTTTCCGATTGTCCTTGCACGCAAGGCTGATGGTATCCTACGATTTTGCATAGATTTTCGATTGGTGAATTTGTGTACAAAGAAAGATGCTTATCCATTGTCTAATATTGATGAAATGCTGGAGACATTTCAGAACGCGAAGTATTTTTCCGTTATGGATGTCTTAGATGGTTATTGGATTGTGCTTGTTATAGAAGAGGATAAAGAGAAAACGGCATGTTTGTCCTCTGAAGGACTGTATGAATTTAAAACACTCCCATTTGGATTTTGTAAAGGACCTAGTACTTTCCAACGTCTCATAGATTTAATACTAGCTGGAATACAGGGGAAAATGGCTCTTGCATACATTGATGATTTAATCTGCTTTTCAGAGACGTTAAATGAACATTTTGTTCGACTGCGTGAACTTTTCTCACGTTTAAAGAATGCTTATTTGAAGCTTCAAAAAGGAAGTCTTTTTTTCTTAAAGATGAAGTAGAATTCTGGGGACATAATATGTCTTCTGAAGATTTGAAGGCAGATCCTAAGAAAGTATCAGCAGTGTCGGATTTTCCACAACCATGTAATATTAAAACTTTACGTGCATTTCTTGAACAGGCTTCGCAAGCTTATTCAAGACTTTTCAAGATAGCAATGCCCTTATATAAGCTTCTCAAAAAGGATGTTCAGTTCGAATGGAATGAAAGTTGTGAAGATACTTTTCAAGAATTGAAAAAATTGCTGCTCCAGTCTTGTGTTTTCCCGATTTTAAGATACCATTTATATAACATTGTGACGCAAGTGAAAAGGGTCTAGGTGTTGTCCTTTCGCAGGAAACAGACTCTGTCGAAAGACCAAGAGGGAATGCTGGTAGAAGTTTTAAAAAAGGTGAACGCAATTATGCAGTTATTGAGCTTGAAACTCTAGCCATTGTATGGGGTATTGAATATTGAACATGACAACTGTTCCATTGGAGGTATTGAAATGTACTTATTGGCTTTAAATATGTTTTCATGTCCAATATTTTTTTTTCACGGAGGAATCTCCTCCCTTTGAACGTCTAAAAATGTGATGTTTGTTTTGGAAATATCATCTGGTAAATTAAAGATATTTATGGTGGCTATTAGCAATTTCGATGAAATCAATGAGTTCCTGTTCTTGTTCCTGATGGATTATAAACCCATCATCCATGTATTGGACATAATAAAAATATTATTTCTGTACTGAAATTTGGCAATGATTTCTTTCATGATTTCATACATCAAAATATTGTAGCATTTGGAGGCACAACTAGGCCCCAATGGCCGAACCAAGGCATTGCCTGTATAAACGTTCATTAAATTCAAAGATGTTATTTTGAAAACAATTTTTAGGATATGTATTAAGTCATTTGTTGGCGGGTATTTGATTTTATGTAATGATTTGTCAAAATCATCATAGGCAATGCTGACTGCGGTTAAAATTTCATCAATAGGACATTTTGTAAACATCTGCCTTATATCAAAACTGCATAACAGACAATCACTTTGCGATGTTATAGTTTCTAATTTATAGATAAGATCGGAACTATCTCTGATATATGTACGTTGTGTTTGAACCATAAGCACAAGAAAATAATCAACATATCGGCTGGTGTATTCTGTAACTGTACCAATTTGTGATATAATTGGACGTCCAGGTGGGATAATCATTTCAACATTAAACTTAATTTGTCTAATATTGTCCATCTTTTTTTGATCAATTCTATGGATTTCGTGAAGTATATGCATATGTCCCGGTCCGTAATTTGTTTGATTTCCTTTGATAAGGTAGTTGAAGGTTTCATTATCTAATGAATTCCTATTACACATATCAGTTAATATTCATTTAGACTGCTCATAAGCCCATTGAAATAATAGTTTTCTGGAATCATGTAATGGTGTGAATTTAATTGCCGATAGGGTTCAGATAAAAAAATATTCTTATCTAAAATTACAACATTGTTGCTTTTGTTTAATTTTTTAATTGCTATTCATTTATCATTAATTATCTTTGAAATGCAAGACCTTCAAGAGCACTCAAATTGTCTCTAAATTTCCGAATCTGCATTGAAGGCAATTCGCATTTGGCTTTGAATTAATGTAATTCTCAAGTACATTACAACTGTAAGGTGATGTATAACCTGATTTTCCTCTAAATTGATGATACCATTGTTCCCATGAGAATGGAAAAGATACCTACATTTCACTTTGCTGGAAAATTCGTCAAAATCATTCATTAAATCAATTTTAGCCCGTCTTTAAGCTGGGAGAGGAATGAATTTCAAACCTTTAGACCATAAAAGATATTCACTGTCGCTTAAATGTCTTTGAGATAAATTTATGATATGTTCCTTGGCTTCTTAGATTTTATTTTTTAATTAACTCCATTGCATTGCAACTTTGTTTTTCTGTCTTTCATTGTATCTTTTTTTTGGCAATTTTATTAAAATGTCTGGCCATAACTGTGATTACAGAAATATGATGTCTTCCTATCAATGCAGACTCTGAATTTTACAATGCAAGGGGGCGTGTTTCAATTTCTCTGATTAGTGAGCGTGTTCTCACTAAGCTGTCAAAACTTATAAGTGGTATGAATCAGATTATTTAGTACATACCTTTATTTGATATGAAATTTTTAATCCTTGGTATATAAAAAAAATCATTTATTCTATTATTGTTCCTGAATTTGAGATTTATTTTTTCCTAATTAATAAAAAAATATTGTTTCTGAACGATGAAATTCCGATAGTTCATAAAACTGCGTCAATATGTTAACAATAGGTCTCGCTCTCCTATTTTTGAATCTTTTTTGGCATTTATGTTGACTTTCCTTGACCTGATGTCGGTTTTAAATTCCAAAAGTTCTTTCTCTTGTTTCTCCTTCATCTCTTATTATAAGTTGATGTTGGTTTCCATTCCACTTATACAGAATATTGGGTTCCATTTCACTTTTAATGGATGTTGGGTTTCATTCCACTTTTAACGATACCTATTGATAGTACTTTTATTGTCGACTTTGATTACGCAAGGATGTTGGAAAACGTGGATGTTGGGTTCCATTACACTCATAATTAGAAACTATAACACCACAGTGATTGCCGCTATGCAGTTTTGATATAAGCAGATGTTTACGAATTGTCCAATTGATGAAATTTTAACTGCAGTCAGAATCACAACAAAACAACTCTCATCACAAGAAAGGCACATACCAAATATGACCATCCTACCACTAAAAAACTTAATTCTTAAGCAAGGTTAAGCTTTTAAAAAAATTCCTCAGGGCAAGGTCAAGGTCAAAATGTCTACAATTATGGTACCACCAGAAAACTCTCATCAAAAGGAAGGAACATACCAAATATAAACTCCCTACCACTAAAAGCCTATCATCTAGAGGCAAGGTTATTTTATTCAAATTACCCCAAGGGCAAGGTCAAGGTCAAAATGTCAACAAGTATGGTACCAGATGAAAGCTGTGATCAAAAGGAAGTCCCATATCAAATATCAAAAACCTACCTCTTCAGGTTTCAATTCCACAAGCAAGGTTAAAGTTTTGCTGACGCCGACGATGGGGGTATGACAATACGTCTCTGGACATTCGTCTTGTCGAATTAAAAAATTAAAGTTCGCATTACAAATATGCCACAGCTTTATATATATATATAATGCTAGTTTAAAAAAAATATAGTACGTATCACAAATAAGCCACAGCTTTAATCAAAATTACTTTATTGGTATAAATCAACAGGTGACATGCTGTTCTATAACATTCATAAAACTTTTTTTTTTGCCTCAGAACATACAACAAGAAATCCTATAATAATGGTTTCCTATAAAATATATTTGAAAGATGTGCATAGAGTGCGGGAGGTAATTCATACAATTATTGTTACCAATATAAATTTTTTTAAGTTACAAAGACAAAAAAAAAAGAAGTTGTGGACCGTATGTCTGTACGTCCGAAATACATTTATGTCAGACATGTCACCTGCGTATTGGACATTGCCTGTCTACATATCTATTGATGTGTGTTTGAAATTCTGTATCATGTGAAAAACTATGGTTCTCATAAGAACATGCGTGTTTGACATGTCAGACATACATGTTTATTGTTTTAAGCATTAACAAAACATAGGTTTGACGTAAGTTCTTGGCATATGTAACAAATGCCTGTAAAACTTCATACATGTATGTTCAACATAATTGCTGGTGTATATACAAAATTTCTTCAAACATATATTTCACATGTCTAATGTTTTCCTGTGTATATTAAAGCCCTACTTTTGGCTAATGAACATCAACATGAAACTAGAAAAAAAATAACCCAAGTCTGAAATATCATTCAGATGCAAAAGTAAATATAGCAAGGACTAAACCATGTAAATATATATATTAACTCATAGTAACTGGTCATTTAATTTGTGTCTTATTTAGTCTACAATCATGGAAATTAAAATTGCAAAAAAGATGTCCACTACCAATTCATGTTTAGTTTTATAAAATACTGCTATGTATATTTTGTCCATAATGTCTATTTTGATTATTACTGTTGTTTTTTTTAGAGATGTCATATTCTTACATGTTTTAGATTTATTTAATCATCTGGTCTTTTGCTTTGTGTCTGTCACTATTGCATCCACCTTTAATGGTACTTGTAAAATGATACAATCTTGAAATTTTGTCACAAGCTTTGTACAGTCATGCAATATTTTAGGATGCGTTTTTTGGACTTGTCTGGGCACCACTTCCCATTTATCAAGTTAGTCAATTTTTTTGCAGAGAAATTTTTCGATAAGCTTTTCTATGCAGTGGTTTATTATATTAACTTGAAATTTTGACACAAACTTTGTATAGGCCTGCCATATTGTGGGATGATTTTTCAAATGTGCATTAAAAGACTAACTCTTTATATGCATTATCTTGATTTATTAAGATTAACTGTTTAAATGCTAGCCATTTCTTAATTCAAAATCTACAGTGTCAATAAGTCAAGTACCGTTTCATTTCGAAACTTCCAAGCACATACATGTAAATTGTACCTGGAATTCACATTTTTGACAAAATTATTATAAGTTTCAAGCAAAAATTTTGACTCATAATCCTCAGCCTTCATGCTTTTGCGGGAACCGTTTTTTATTGCATTTGTATCGAAAATTCTCAGGGTCATACGAGAAACTAACACACCCTATAGTACATGTACTTCCAGTTGATAGACAGAAGAGGGTGATCTTGAACATGCATTAAATGTCAGAATTATGTACATGTATGTGTAATCCCATTGACAATGTCATGCTTATATTTATTTGTAATCAAATGTTTGTTTGCTTGCGTAATGTAGCTGATGATAAAGAAAATAATATTTTCTTCCTAAAATATATGTACAGGTATCTGCATGAAATACAGAGTGCATGTCTGGATCATGTATAGATTAAATCCATAATCTATAATTTCAGACTGCAGTCGGATACATTACAGAACAAACTAACCTCATTGTTCAACTACATTCAGATGCATTACAAGAACAAAAGATTAGAAAACTAAATGATCAACTTGTCCATAAATCATGCATTTCACAAATTGAAGAGATATTTAAACACATGGAATTCCCCTTTGAAGACCTTTCTACATTTTATTAGAGGAATAGATTTATTAAAGAGACTTTTTATGTTGTTGTAAGTAATACATTCTATTATTAGTTTGAATAAACATTATAATATTATATACGAGGCTGTGTGGGAGGGGGTCTGATTTCGGATTCATTGAATGAAAACGATCAAATTCCGATTTCCCAAGACAATAAATTTCTCAATCCCAAGGGTCTAGTCAGGTCCTGTGTAATATACTTGCCTGTTCTCGGTTCTACTAGTCCTTAATAGAATTAATTAAAAAGGAGAAATTTTAACTAGCCCATCTTGATAGTGATTTACGGCTAATAATTTACACAGACTGTTTAACTATGAATTTTATAAGACCTCTTAGAGGGTATTCAGAAATATATGTCGTGAGTTAGACTTACAGATTATATGACTCAGTAAAATGTTGTTCTTTTGTTTAAAAAAAATAAAAAGTCACACAAATCATCTGATCTGAAAAATGAATGATCAATATTAATGAAATAATGGATTTTTAATTAACGTTTTTTTTATCAGAGAAGTTTACTGTCTTGGTTATTTTCCAAGTAACGACATGAATTACATATCATTAAAAGTATCATAAAAGTCTCCTTTTCAAGAGTATAAGGGAATAAATCAAAGTCCTGCATGTTCCTTTATAACATAGGTCTTGCTTATGATGTTCATTTCGCATTTTTTATTATAGAAATTGAATATTTTTATCAATATAATACATATTCAATTTTGTTTTTATTTTCAGGAA
The DNA here is from genome assembly GCA_002080025.1 of Modiolus philippinarum. NCBI lineage: Eukaryota > Metazoa > Mollusca > Bivalvia > Mytilida > Modiolidae > Modiolus > Modiolus philippinarum. The sequence goes on along the minus strand of MJUU01033986.1, from coordinate 13,471 downwards.
CCAGCAGTTATAAAAATTGGCCAGGAATCTATCTCTAGAAGAGTGCGGGGTCAATCTTCATTAGTTATCAAGAATGTGACATTTACATTTATTCCTTTAATCAGGAGTTTGGAGCTTTTTGAAGAACAAAGAAATTGCAGATTTAGTCTTTCAACCACAAATAGATGTAACATCAATTTTTTGACTGACTTTGTTGATGGCTCTATTTTTAATGGTTGTAATTTCTTAAGGACAAATTCCGATGCGCTACGGCTGATACTTTATTATGACGACCTAGAAATATGTACTCCCTTTAGGCAAAAAGGCTGGCGTTCATAAGATTTGTGTTTTTATTACTCTATTGCAAATCTCCAACCAGTATATCGTTGGAGGTTGCCGTCTATTCGCATATTAGCTATAGCTAAAAGGAAGGTAGAAAATAACTTTGGAATCAATATAATTTTAAGGAGAACTCGAAATGATCTGGAGCAGTTGTGTGAAGGAGTACAAATTCACATCAATAGAAGTTTAAAAGTCATCAAGGCTAGTGGTCTTGCTTTTGTTAGGGACACACCCGCTGCCCACGAATTTTGTGGCTTTAAAATGGGAGTTGGATTATCATTTCAAAAATTGTAGAAAATGTGAAAGTAATTATGAAGACATATAAACAAAATTCCATGAACAGCATTTCATTTCACGTTCAATTCATACATATGATTATCAATGCAGAGAAATTGTAATGCTCACACTAAAGGTCAGCAAAATCGACTGCCCATATCATATGGAATAAATGTGAGGAGTATTGCCAGAGAATTTGCTAAATGAAGCCAAACTCACACTGAAGGTGTTAATATTAAATGAATTGTTTACATCGAATAAGTTGAATAATGTCATAGAAAACTGTCCCATATGAATATAAAGATCTTGAAAATAAGCACTGTTGCATACCAAAATCAGTATTCAATTCTAATGATTCCTTATTTGCATCATCAATGATTATATTATAGAATTTTTGCCATTTTTTCTAACCTAAAATTAGATTGTGATAAAACATAATGAATATATTAGTCTTCGTTATAGACTTGTGTGAAATAATCAGAATCATAATGGCATCTGTCAACTCAGTGGAGAATATTGCAATGTTTATAATAATGATTGAAAGCCTATTGAAAAGGTTTAAAAGACTATTTTCCCGATAAACCAATCATACCAAAGCAGCAATATTTTCCTCATTTGTTGTCAGCTATTTAGAGATATGGACCACCAACCCAAGTTTGGTCTATGAGGTACGAAGGGAAGCATTAGTTTCTTAAACAATGAATGAATGGAAATAACAATTTCCAAAATGTCATTAAGTCAATAACAGATAGATGTTTAATGTACGAGACTTATCTCAATGTTAGTGACAAACATCCTTTATTCTTAAATGATTTAGTACTTGGAAAGGTGAAGAAGATATCAAATGAAAATGACTGCAGAGAAAATCGGAGGTTTTGATACAGGGTTTTCGTCTTTGGAATATAAGAAGTAATTAATAGTTAATCTAAATAGGAGTTTTTTATTCCTGTTACGTCTTTACATATTCATGTAATATTGGCATGTAATTGTAGTTGCCATTGCTTTTATTCTTCTTGAGGTTAAGTTGTTTTTTTGCACTGAAGAGACATGAGTTGTCAAAATGCGCATACATGTATACAGAAATTTAATTAACACTAACATCTGTATTTAGTTATTTGTTTCCACTGCAACGATGCCTCTGCTGGTGGAATGTTAGTCCCCAAGGGTATTCACCGGCCCTGTAGTCAGTACTGAAGTGCTGACTTGAAAGCTAATTCTATTTTCAACCTTGCAATATCTAAATTTTTTTAAATTATGTTGATGGCTATTGAGTATTTCCATCGTGCAAAGCTCTGTCCTTACCTGATTTTTGCTTCACATTCAGTTCATATTTGTTATTTGTTCTCCATCAGTTTTGGAAATATGTTTGGAGTTTATGATCTTCCAAATGATTAGGTTTTATCTGCACTGAAGAGACATAAGTGCGCATATGCAGAAATTAAATAAACATTAACTTCAATATTTAGGGGCGAGATTACCTCACATGTTGCTCAATTTTGTCAAACCATATAATTTCACAAGAATGCTAAATATAAAAATAATACTTCAATAACACCCAAAACAGAAAAATGCATTACACGAAAAATTTCACGTTATATAAACATTGATTCAACATAAAAACAACCATTTTCAACTTTTTTCTTCAATGATCTTCTAACGTTGCGGGTATTTTGATACAAATTTAAAACAACATAAAACACTTTGAGAAATTAAAGTAAGACATGTTAATCCAATGTTGTTTCAATGTTAATCGCAAAGTTGAAACAACACCGTAATCTCAAAGTTATTTCAAATCTCACTAAAAAACCATAATGCAACATTTTTTCAACATAAAAACTAAACATTGTTCCACCAAAAATGCCCATTGAACATTGAATACAGGTAGTTTTTACTTTTCCTTTGTATCTACCGAGACTGATTATATCGAATGTAACTATTTGCAATGTTCATATATTGTTATTTCATGAGTTTCTCTTCATTGGTTTACAGATAATCACTGTCTTGCCATTTTATGTCCAGCCATGAGTTGGCTTGATCTGTCAGTTTTGACATTTTTGAAATCGTCTATTTAAATCATGATTTTCATGTATCATATACTGAGTGCCAATGAAAACGCAACACTTATTTTTTTTTTTTTTTTTTTTTTTCAAATAAATAACAATTTTCAAGAAATGTAACTGACAATTTACTTGAAACTTACCAGGCTTTAGAAAAAACAATTTTCCGCATGACTGATTTTTGAGACCATGCCAACCGCAATACATAGCATGAAATGCACAAAAATTGGTTTTGGCGCGAATTAACGCATGATTTGTTTTCTTTATTATCCATTACATAGCTTAACCCCGTGAAAGCATTTTCCCATCTCAAAGTTTTGGAACTGGTTTTATGGGATATCTGTTTCCCACATGACAACAGATTTTTCCCTGTAAAGCTTAATTGTTGTTTCCTCTACCGAATTTGACTTTACTACCGGATTTGACATGTTCAACACGGCGGGTGTCTTATAAGAAGCAGTAGATGCTAACTCTACCGGTGCACCTGATCTCACCCATGGTTTTTTTATTGGGTCCATGTTGTTCATCTTTGGATGTGAGGGTCTTCATTTTTCTTTTCTGTACCGTACCCATGTTGTGTCTCTGTTTTTACGCGTTTTTTTTTTTCTTGCGTTGCCATTGTCCTTGGATTGTTCGCTTTTGGATTGACGGTTCATTTCTCACTTACTTTCATTTAATCCATGACTGATAAGGGCTTTAAACATTCCTTGGGTTGTCTCTGATAATGCCTTGTTTTCCCATTAACAGACTTTAGCGTCTATCTCTGTGAATCACGATGAATCAGTCTGAAATTTTGTCAGCTTCTCTTGGAAACATTTCTGCAAATTTTCATCTTTTTTATGTTTATATACTACTCAACAAAAGAAACGATACACATATTTTATTAAAAAAAATAGCATTTGGCTTTCTAGAAAAAAGTCATTACTAGTAGACAAAATGTATTTTTTAACGCAAGTATTAACAATATTCCCCATAATGTCTCTTAAAATTTTTGAACCATCTCCGGTCACGGTCAAGGTTATGAATCGGAATTTCTGTTTGTAGACGTCAAAAGTGAGTATTTCAACATTTTTTTTACCAAACTATCAAATTTGCGAACCAGATGACTTCAAAAATGTGTTGCTATGTCGACCATGAATTCATCAACTTCCGCTTTCATAAGCGTAAAACGCATGTTCGGCGATGTTGACGTTGCGACGTCTCATGTGACCTGCTGTCACGTGATTTAAAATTTGATGTGCATGTTTGCTTGAGACTAGCCCATAGACTTTAGTTTATTTTTCTTTTCAAATAGCCATGAATTACGAGGGCAAAAATCAATACCGACGGTCTAACAGCGCTAAGTCATTGTCGACGTTGATTTTGGATTGAATGGGGCATCGAAATGAGACATTGTTTTCCACTTTTTAAAATAACAAATTGTTAACCTGATTAAGTGTCCCAATTATTGACATCAAAAACATTAAATCATCCATCAGTTAACGGTGAACTCTGTCATCGGACGAAAAACTACCATTCCGGATTTTTATCGTTTCCGTTTCGGAATGGATTAAAAAATGGAACAAACAAATGCGTTTTGGCGTTGAATACATTAATACACTAAAATAAAATCTTTAAATGGGGAAATACAAAAATATTAACAAAATAAACTGTGTACCGTTTCTTTTGTTGAGTAGTATAATTGAAATTCACGAAAATCGGTATTTTTTACCCAAAAATTCAAAATATTGCCATTTTTAACAACTTCTTGACAAAATTGGAACTCAAATTTAAAGAGTTTGACAGTTTTTCTTCAAATTTTTGTCAGTGTGATTAAAATATTCAGACAATTTGGGACTTTTGATTTTTACCGCTTAAAGTTGATGATGTGGCAAATTTTCAAAGAGTCGACTAAAAATTTTTGGATGCAAAACGTGAAGCAAACACTTAGCTTAATAATTTAGCAAAGAAAAATTCTTTTTGTAGACATAGAAGATTTCTAAAACATTTATATTAGGTTTTGCATTTTCATTGGCTGTCAGTATATTACTGTACCTATCTTTTAATCATCAGGGACTTTGTATCCTACGGATTATTAGACATTTCTATATGTATATCTAAATATTATCTCGGGATGTCGTAGGTTGTTGGTATGTCCTTGTCTTGGTTAGATTTATCTATGAATTATCTATGATTGTATATAACTATGTATCTGTTGTATAACTATTAATATTTAATTAAAAGTGAAAGGATATTGGGTAAATGAACACGAGACATAGTCTCTACATATACATAAATAAAGCAAGCAATGAAACAACGCTTTTATTGTTGTTCTTCATCTGGAAGTTGTCACGAGGACTTCAACAATGAACTATTTTCATAGTTCATAGTAAGTTTAGGACGGCCCTAAAATCAGTTTTAAGCGCCATTCATTTTTAAATGTCGAGGAAAAGCTACATTCATAGGCTTGCTTTATGGCGTGAGGTTCCTCACTGTGTAGAAGACCGTGTGATGAGCCCTGGATGGTTTGTTTTTGGTCGTTTTAACCTGGATATGGGGTGTTGTGTCCTTGACATTTACCCCATTTCCTGTTTTTCATACTCATGTTTCTCTTTTGTTCATAGATGTGGGGTAGTCAGGAAACAACTAGCAAAATGCTCTTACAACTTCTGTTTGCCTCTCGACATAAAGTCTCAAAGAAAACAATCACAACGTATGAAAAACCAATCTAGTCAAATTAACATGAGCCATGATAAAACAAAGGAATTTGGGAACTATAAACATTTTGAAATTACAAAAACATAATAATAAATTATATGTAAATAAACAAATAAAAAAGGGATTTTTTTAAATTTAAAATAGCGTTTTTATTACTGGATCGATCAATGCATGCTGTGGCTTAAATTATGAGAACACATTTTGGCTTCAAACAAGTGTTGAGATATTTTTATTTTCTGTCATGGTTTGCTTTTTATCGCTTACCGAAATTTCGAAGTGGAATAGTGCAAACAAGTACGGACAAACAGATCTGTATTGGTACAACGATTTCACCAGAGACGTTCTGAATAAAGTCTTACTACAGTGTTGGCACGATGACAGTGTATAGGAATAGTTTATCCGGAGGTGTCCCGAAATGTTGGCACCGATGGGCATTTCGAGGGGATCATGGGCATTTTGAGGGCTCATCTTGGCATGAATTTTAGTTCATTACAATCCTAAAGTGAAAACGAACAATCAATTGCTTCGATTTAAAAAAAAAATGTCCTATGAAAATTTATTTGAAAAAAAATCTTTTTCCAAAAGTTCAAATTCTCCCAAACACATCAATGATGTCTTAAGTGTATTAATAGGCGTTGATGGCACAACGATGGCTTCGATGGTATCGTTTGGCTTAGTGCCAAAACGTATTTTTACAAACTCAAAATGCGGATCTTTTTATTTGCAGTGTTACATTACAACTTTAAGGTGAAAACGTACAATCGACATTTCGGTTTTATAAAAATAGTTTTGCTATGAGAAGTTATTAACAGAAAACATTTTCGTTGAATTCGAAATTCTCCCAACAATATCAATGATGTCATATTTATTTTAAACGTTTTGATGGCTCACGATGGTTTTGAAGGCACACATCCGGGAATTCCGTTGGTTTTGATGGCACACATCCGGGGTTACGATGGTTTTGATGGCACACATCCGGGGTTTCTGTTGGCTCGTTTGTTCCATTGTTATGTTGGAATATTATTACACGAACAATGCATTTGTCATTGTGGACTTGCAATGTTGAGTAAGTATTTATTTTAGCTGTTTTTTTAGTATATTTGATATCAAACATAGTTATTCTTCATAACAACATGTTCCGGGTCCGGGTCCGGAAAATTTTAAAACTCAATTTCCGCTTATCGTAATGCAGTTCGAAATGACTTGAACTTTTATATAATGTGTGGGTAAGTGTTTTCTTCTAAAATTGTACTCAAACGACATACAACTGAAAAACACGAAACGCCACGGAAATTTAAATGTGATATTTGTGGCCTTGAATGAATGGTAGCAGGACGTTTCGGTCCCAGTGTAACTAGGTCGTAGCTGGTAGAGCCCTCTATGGACATAGTGTAAATTCTTATATTGCTGGACACTAGTTTTGACTGTTGTTTTACGTTAAACTACCTTCCAGTTGGCCATGTGAAAAAAATGACCCAGTTCAAGACAGCGACGGTGAAAAAGATGCCCTGTTTAAGACAAACTGATTGCAAAAACATGACCCATTCCTGCGTCACGCTCATACTACTTACGTAATAGCAAGTAGCCCCCCCCCCCCCTTCCGGGGCTAATACTAAATGAAAACATCTCACATGAGTGTGTCTTACTGATGTAATTTTGCAGTTTGCTGTTATTTTTTGGATAATATAATGTCATTAATTTTGGCAACATTGGTTTTTTACGATTCTTGAAACATACAATTGTAACATAACATTTTGTCCTCTTTTTTTTTCGATTCTTGAAACATACAATTGTAACATAAAATTTTGTCCTCTGACTCTGTAAAATAATGTCCAAAGGACAAAATTTCATTTGAAATAATGTCCAAGAACACAATTTCATAACTAAATTTTGTCCAGGACACAATTTCATTATGAAATAATGTCCTTTGCCATGAAAACATGTCCACCATTCATTAACTTTATTTCATAATAAAATTTAGCCGTGTACAATGATGGACACAATGTCATATTAAAATGGAGTTCACCAAATAAAATAACTTCTGAAAAATCTTTTAAATGTAATGGTTACATTGTAAATAACCAGCACAAGATACATGATAGCTGATCAAATAAATTCTAAGAAGATTTTATTTTCAGTATGTAAGAGGCTATCCGTTTGCTGTATTTTATACACCATCTCCCAAAAGTATGGGACATATTGTTTTATTCCTTTTCATTCGTCCTTCCTTTCATCTGTTTGCTTGTCCCAAGAGTCTACATATGGATAAAATGTTTGTACTAATAAAAGTTTTACGTTAAAAAGTATCTTATTAGCTGATGATTTGATAAGGATTTCAATTTTTGTGTATTTTTACAAAAACAATATTTTATTTGCTTGGGCAAATTAGCCTAATTCATGCAACTTGAATTTTGTACATGTGTATAAGCATCGAATGTGTTGTACAGATAACACCTAGGTTCATTCTTCATGATCTTCACTCTTTTTCTACTTTTCAAATTATTGTTTATTTTCCATTCCTTATAAATAAGTTTTGATACTAATTTTAACATATTTATTGTCATTAATTTCATTGACAGTGCTGTGACTTTAATTCAAGACACTATAATGATTTAGAACATTGGTTACATTTACATTTGTAACATTCAAAATTTCATAGCATGAAATATTGTCCCCCACAAAACTTTGAATAATCTCCCTTCCATCTGGACATAATTCCATGATACCTTCCCATGAAATAATGTCTTATTGGACAAAATTACATATGGAAAAATGTCTTTTCCCGGACAAGTTTTCACAGGCAAGGACACAATTTCATAGTCTATTTCTATGATATTTTGTCCAAATGGACATTATTTCATAGGACAAAATTTTGCTTTACAGGTAGAGCCCTCTATGGACATAGTATAAATTCTTATATTGCTGGACATTAGTTTTGACTGTTGTTTTACGTTAAACTACCTTCCAGATGGCCATATGAAAAAAATGACCCAGTTCAAGACAGCAACGGTGAAAAAGATACCCTGTTTAAGACAAACTGATCGCAAAAACATG
>MJUU01033985.1:0-10122 GCA_002080025.1 Modiolus philippinarum | reverse complement strand
GTCGTCTACTGAGCCATATATAAATGACCGAGCTTTAGCAGATCGCCAAGAATACGGCCCAAGCGTGGATTCTCCCTGGTCATCTCCGGTGGAGGTGGCCGGATCTCCACGCGATTCCATCAGCCCATCCGTCTGGATCCCTCCAAGAGCTACGAGATGGCCCTGGTCAACCTGGATTCCAAATATTCACGAGAGAAATCGTGTCTTCTCCTACTCCCCCGACGATGGCGCGCACTGGTTCTCCATCGCTCTGAAGGTCAGATCCTACGATATCGATGATATCAATGCCGAGATCCAGAGACGTATTCGTCAAAATGGCCACGGCGCCAAGATCATAATCGGGGCCAACCGAGCGACTCTGAGAGCCGTCCTCATCCTACGTGAACACTACCAAGTAAATTTCAACGTCCCCAATAGTATCCGGACCGTCCTGGGATTCAACGATGAGACCTATATCTACGATCCCAAGACCAATGGATATTTCGAGACTGAGAGTATCGTGAATATCATCAATGTCAATAGCATCCTGGTGAATAGCGATATCATCAGTGGAAGCTACGTCGACGGCGTGCAGCAGCCCGTCATCTATAGCTTTTCCCCAACGTCTCTCCCGGAATGAAGATCGTCCAGAATCCCAAGAATTTGATCTACCTCCCAGTGACCGTGAATACCATCCACTCCATGGTGACGCATATCACCAATCAGGATGGCCTGCCCATCGATCTCCGCGGCGAGCACTTGACCATGCGCTTCCACGTTCGCGAGATATAAATAAATGACGTATTCCGAGTATATTCTGAACCTGAGCTCAAGCCAGAAGGATAAGAGACTCTCAGCCAAGCGCAAGCCGTGCCTCGTGAGCATCCGCCTCTCGCACGAGAATCTCTCAGGCAATGATACATTGCTGCTCACGAATCGGCAGATCCAGAAGATCAATATGCTGAAGCGGGTCGGCGAATAAGGAATGATCTTGGAGATGAGCATCGCCCAGCTGAAGCAGAATATGCAAAAAGAGGGTGGCTTCCTCCCAATACTCGCCGGCCTGGCGATGAGAGCTCTCCCCATGGTAGCCAAGACCGTCCTTCCAGCCTTGGGAGTTGGAGCCTTGAGCGGTCTGGATGGCGTCGCCGTCAATAAGGCCTTAGGGTCTGGATTATACCTCAAGAAGGGTGGCAAGGTCTGCTGCGTGAAGCCTCACGGGAAGGGCTTATATCTCTCCCCCGCCCGACTGCACGCCCAGACCTTGGTTTGTATCCTTCTCCTCTCCAGCGTCAGAATGATGCCGTCCCCATACTGGCTTTTCGTCTCCTTAACCCCCATCACTTGGAATATTTCCCAAGGCAGGTCGCGCCTCAGAATCGGTTCGCGTCTGGCCTCCCTTTGAGCCTGTGCCCTCTTTCTCACTTCGTCATCGCTCTCTTCCCTCAAGGGACTTAGCACTCGGAAGTGCTGGAGCGTCTTTTGAGAAGATTCGGAATTCATGATTTATTGGATTTCGAAATTTTTTAATCTATTTTGGTGGGTTCTTGCCTCCCAGCAGTTTCAGCAGAAAATACTCGCTCAATACCCATTTGCATCCCGGGGGCGGGGGGGATCGTGATTTTATGCAGGATTTCTGCTTGAAAATGGCTTTGGGGCAGAATTGTCATTTTCTAACTACTTTTGTCATCTATTTTCAAAAATCTTCTCCTCTGGAATCACTGAACCAAATGGAACAAAACTTAGCCTGAATCATCCCAAGGGTATGGCTTCTCAAACTGATGTGGGATTTTCCGCCGGCATACCAACATGGCCGCTGTTGCTAAAAATAGAACATCGGGGGTAAATTCCTGTTTTTGGCCAACAACTCGAAAACCGTTGCAGATATCAAAAATCTGATAGAGGGTTTAAATGATCAGCATGATGAGATCTACCTATCCTGTAATTTTGAAGGAAATCCGAAAACCTGTGTAGGAGTTAGTGCCCTTTTTTTACCGAATTTTCATAATTTTCATCTTTTTTAGTCTTTTAATTCAAAATCTAAAGAAAATTGAGGTCAAGTGTAAATTGATAAAATGTTTGCCATGACAAGATTTACCTACCCTTCAATTTTGAAAGAAATTCTGAAACCGATGTAAGAGTTAGTGCTCTTTAATCACGAAAATTAAACAAATTTTGCGTTTTTTGTCATTTATTTTCAAAAAAATTCTTCTCTGAAACATCTGGGCCAAATGAAACCAAACTTTGCCTGAATCATTCCCAGGGTATTGTTTCTCAAACTGATGTGGGATTTTGCCGCCGGCCAACCAACATGGCGGCTGTTGCTAAAAGAACGTTAGGAGTAAATTTCTGATTTTTGGCCAAGAACTCGAAAACTGTTACAGATCAGATCTGTAAAAGATCAGAGTTAAAATGATCAGCATGATGAGATCTACCTTCAGTGCAAGTTTGAAGAAAATCTGAAAACCCATATCGGAGTTATAGCCCTTTTCTGTAAAATTTTCAAGATGTGTGCATTTTTTTATTTTCTACTTCAAAAAGTGTAACAGACAGAGGTCAAGTGTAAATTGCAAAAATGTTCAGCATATCAGGATATTTTGAAGAAAATCAAAAAATCCTTGTAGGAGTTATTGCCCTTTTTGCAAAGAATTTTCAAAATTTTCATATTTTTCGTCTCTATTTCCAAAATTATAGATGATGAAGGTTAAGTGTAAATTGATAAAATGTTTACCATGCTGTGGCATCTTCAAAACTGTGTTGAAAATTGATCGTTGACCACCATTTTCAAACATACCCAGAAATTCGGGACGTCGGAAAAATCACGCGACCAAACAAGCTAGCTGTATTCGAGTCGAAATGTCAATAGAAAATGCATAGGGGTCGACAAATAAATCAATATACCAAATTTTCTATATCACTTTCTTAAAATGATTGGCTCTCTGCTTGTTCTGCAATAAAATGTCTTTCTTTTTGGTATGACTTATTTCAGAATCGAAATATGGGAAATTACTTCCAATTTGATTTGAAAATAAGCCATTAAAAATGCATGGTGTATTTCCTCCTATATAACCTTTGTATTTTTAGGCCCCGCCCACGAATGTGGAAAGGGCATATAGTGTTACCCTTTTCCGTCCTTCCATACGTCCGTACGTCCGGTTAAGTTTTGCGTTAAATGTAAGAGGTAGAACAATGATAATATGTCAGTACATAGATCTTTGATAGTACTACATGGTTTACTAGGTAGTTTGACTCTTTGACCTATATTTCAAGCTTGAGTGACTCTGGTTAAGTTCTGCGTTTAAGTCCATTTCTCAACAACTACACATTATGAGACAATGATGCTTCATCAAATTAATTGCCTTGATGAGTACTACCCAAATCATTGACAATTAGGTGGATTTGACCCACATTGGTTAAGTTTTGCGTTAAAGTCCATTTCTCAACAACTACACATTATAGGACAATGATATTTCATCAAATTAATTGCCTTGACAAGTACTACCCAAATCATTGACAATTAGGTGGCTTTAACTTACATTTTACGCTTCAGTGACTTCGGTTAAGTTTTGAATTTAAATCCATTTCTCAACAACTACACATTATAGGACAACGATATTTCATCAAATTAATTGCCTTGATGAGTATTGCCCAAATCATTGAAAATTAGGTGGCTTTGACCTACATTTTATGTTCGGTGAATTTGGTTAAGTTTTGCCTTTAAGTTCAATTTTCTCAACAAGTACACTTTATAGGACAATGATATTTCATCAAATTAATTGCCTTGGCGAGTACCACACCAATGACCTGTTTTGTTAACTCGCCGTGGCGAGATAATAACTCGCCGTGGCGAGATAGTATCTCGCCGTGGGGAGATAGTATCTCGCCGTGGTGAGATAATTTTTATGCAGGTCCCTAATAAGCTTCCGTAGAAATCACACAAACGAATTTAAAACGTTCGAGTTTGACTGCAACAATGACTTATGGCGCTTTCGGGCTAATTAACACCTGGTCAAGATGATAGGTGATTTCTCAAGTTAACCACTTGCTTTTTACATTTTGTTAACCCTTTCCTTCATAACAACGCCTTTTGACGCCTACCTCTTTACCTCATAACGACGCCTTTTGACGCCTTTGGCGGTAGCTCTCTAAAGTGAACAAAGAACCGGTGGTCCTTACTTAAAAATGACATGTCATTGGAATGAAATGAAAAAGCAGGTGTTGATGTATGAAAGTTTAAAAATTGTGTTAAATTTAATGCTTAGTTCAATTTATTTTTCGATTTTCAATCGCATTAAAAAATGTTACGCCATATTTATTCGTAGTAGAACGGGACACCTCAGCCCAAAATTCACGAGGTGCCCGATATTGCATTCTTTGTAAAATATTTCTGAAATACCCTAATTTTTTTTACCTTTGACCCCTATAGAGGGCGCTGCAATCGTTATTGACGAGGTGCTAAGTGTGTCATTGGCCTCACCTTGTCTGAAGTATTATCACAGGTCTTGCCTAATGGTCTCGCCCCTTCTTTAAACAGGATACTTTGATAGGTCTCGCCTTCTACTCTGGTTTTGCCCTACTTCTGTCCAAGCTTTTTTTCATATATATATATCTTAATCCTCTAACCCTAACTACACCTTAACTCTAGTCTCTCTTACCCAGTGACCTTACACTTACCTTTAACCTTACACTTATCCTTGCACTAACTCTAATCTATTTTTAATTACACCTCAACCATTGTCTCTATGATCCAGTGACTTAACTCTTTTGTTATAGTGTTGTACTTCAGAGTGTCACTGACCTTTGGCCTCGTTCTGGGTGCCTCGCCTTTTGGCTTCGACTTCACCAGTCCATAGTGTAGTCACTGGTCTCGCCCTACCTCTTTCCAAGGTACTTTCCTAGGTCTCGCCTTCTACTTTAGTTTTGTCTTCTACTTTGGTCTCGCCCTACTTATGTCCATGGTATTTTCACGGGTCGCGTCTTTATCCTAACCCTAACCTTTAACCTTTCACTTATCCTTGTACTAACCCTAACTTTTCTGTTGTTAGATCAGTAATGTTGTTTTTGTTCACGACTAACCCTAACCATTCTTTTGCAGTATTTTCTATATCTCCATAGTTACTTCCTATTTTCAAAATTATTGGAGTTACCTCCCTTTTATCCAACAACTTACCTAAGTTGCTATGACAACTTTTGTTTTTTTCTCTGTTTGTTTGTTTATTCGAACCAGGAGGCAATTTAAACTTTATTTATTAATGCCAAATCAAGTAAACTTTAAAATAAAATTCCGTTAGTAATAATGCGAAGAAGGCAAGTCATTTTCTTCTAAAAATACCGAATCAATACTTGTTTTTACGGTTTTTTGGGACAACAACAATTCCTCGCTGTGCTGTTGACATTTTACAAAACTTCCGGAGATGCGCGCATGTACAAAATTTTGTTCGGCGGGAACCGCGAAATTTAATCGGTATGAATAAATGGCTTCCTGACGATATTTCGAGGGGAAAATGAGTGAAAGTTATAGATGACTAATCTTTGCAAAGTCTATTTTCGTCTTCATTGCTTTAATGAGGGAAATCGCGATTCTAACAGCTAGAAAAGTCTGCCGGTATAAGCCACGGCCCCTCCTCTAAAAATAAACTTTTAGTACTCGCTAAAAACAGTTATTGATACTTTTTTCAATGAAAATATTAAATTTTTCAAGTGTAACAGGACCATAAAAGATCAAGTTGCTCCGTGAACCACTGTTTTCAAATTAAGATCGTCTGATAAAAAAAAATATGAAACCATACTTTTATGCAATCTCGGAGTGATTTCTACAGGCCAAGATGGCCGACGGTGATGCTGGAATTTTTGACTAATATCCATCATCGTCATTTTCTGGGTTTTCATAATCTGATAGGAACAGTGAAACTATATTTGCTGGCTCTGTAAGCTCCCCAAGCTCTGTACTATATATAGTTTCTATAGCCATATACAGTAAGCTCCCCAAGCTCTGTACAAACCTCTGATTTGTCGGATATAGATGCCAATGCAAGCATTAATAGTGATGGAAATGACAGTCTAACTGATGGGCAAGCAGAGTCTGATATTGATGATGACAGTGACGACATTATGCCTGATTCTCAAGATGATTATGACTCACAATTTAGTTAACTGACAAGTCAGATAAGTAGTGCCAGTGATGACTTTTGGTCGGATGATTTAGAGCCGGTGAAAATACTTCTATTTGATGAACACTCAGGGCATATTCATGTGCTCCCTTTAGATGCAGTTGCATTGGAATTATTCTACTTGTTTTTTAAGGAGACATTTTTTTGCCATATGTACCCAACAGCTGGTATCCAGTACTCCTCCTAAACCACTGATCAGAATTTCATGAAACTTGTGCATTAACTTAATTACATATTATCGATGTGCACTACACTTTTTGTTTCCAATAATTCCCTTTTTCCAGATTTTTGACATATTTTGGACTGTCATTTTAGCTCAATGCAAACCATATGGTGACCACATGGTATCCACTACTCCTCCTAAACCACTGATCAGAATTTCATGAAACTTATGCAGGAGCTTAATTGCAAATTGTAGATGTGCATCACGGTTTTTGTTTTCCAATAATTCCATTTTCCTTGATTCTTTGCATGTTTTGGACTTTGTCATTTTAGCTCAATGCAAACCATATGGTGACCACATGGTATTCACTACTCCTCTTAAACCACAGATTGGAATTTCATGAAACTTATACAGGAGCTTCATTACATATTGTAGATTTGCACTACACTTTTTATTTTCCCCAAATTCCCTTTTTCCAGATTTATGACGTGTTTTGGACTTTGTCAATTTAGCTAAATGCCAACCATATAGTGACCACCTGGTATCCACTATTCCTCCCTGATCACTGATTTGAATTTCGTGAAACTTATGCAGGAGATTCATTGCATATTGTAGATATGCACTACGCTTTTTGTTTTACAATAATTTTTTTTCCAGATTTTTGACATGTTTTGGACTTTGTCATTTTATCTAAATGCAAACCATATGGTGACTACATGGTATCCACTACTCCTCTTAAACCACTGATTAGAATTTCATGAAACTTATGCAGGAGCTTTATTACATATTGTAGATGTGCACAACACCTTTTTTCAAAAAAAAAAAAAAATCAGATTTTTGACATATTTTTGACTAAATGTCATTTTAGCCCAATTCAACCAACATGGTCTCCACTGCTCCTCATAAACCTCTGATTCGAATTAAATGAAACTTATGCAGGAGCTTTTTTATTGTAGATTCGCATTACTTATTTTGTTTTCCAATTATTCCTTTTTTGGCAGATTTTTTTTTTACATATTTTGGACTTTGTCATTTTAGCTATTTACCTCAATGCAAACCATATTGTGGATACCTGGTATCCACTACTCCTCCTTGACCACTAATCAGAACTTCATGAAACTTATTTACATATCATAGATGTGCACTTTGTATTTCGTTTTCCAATAATTCTCTTTTTCCAGATGTTTAAGAAAATGCAGGAAGAGGCCGGGGGCGGAGGTATCCGTGGCCCACTAGGCCACAGTAAATCTAGTTTTTTTTTAATAAATAAACCTGAAATCTTATCTTGTAGATGGTAAGAAATATTTGCAATTGTGATTGTCAAATAAAAGTCAATGTGTAACAGTAAAATACATGTATGTCAGAAAAAAAAAATTTCAAACAGAATAGGAAGATATGTCCAGACAGATTTTACTAGTATTCTTTCTAAAGAAACGTCTAGAAACCTTTACTGTTTGAACAACGTCGCCATTTGAGTATTCTTTACATTGTGACGTCAGGTGTTCTATGACGTTAAGTCATGGTAACGATTGTTGTATCACAAAAATCAACACGTCTGGTTGGTCATTTACCGGTGTGAGATGAGGTCGCGTGCATCGATCTCACATGGGTCATCTCTCACTCTAAACTACCATTTACGAAAGAAGATTTAATCTCGGTTCCAGTGAAAGTAATAGTCATGAAAACAAGATAATTTTAGTTTGTTTTGAGTAGAATTTATTTTTATGAAAGTCAAAAAGAGGTATCCTACACATTTCATTACGACAATAAAAAATTCGATAATTATCATTTGCCCACCGTAAATGAATTGAAACGTGCGTTAGTCTTAAATACTTATTGCAATAGAAATGCAGTAACAGCAAAAGGCAATTATGACAAACAACACATTTTGTAATCAACAATGAAAAGATATGGAGTAGATGCACATGAGAAAAAAGTCTCTACAAATACATGATATGATTATTCAATCAATGGAACACCGCTTTTACTGTTGTTCTTCATCTTGAAATGAAATCATCATGAGTCTTTCAACAATGAGCTTTGCTCATGCCTCATAGTAAGTTCAAGACGGCCCCTAGCACCGGTTTGAACGGAATTCATTGCTAAATGTCTAGCAACGCTACATACATATATCTTCTGATGCAGGGTTGTCAACAAAGATAAAATTAACTGGCAAAGTGTTCTCACAACTACTGGTACCGTTGCCCGTCAAAAAGACTCATAAAAGAAAACCACAACATCTAGACAACCACGGGGCTCTCATCGAGTTGATTGCAAGAAAACTTGGCATAATTTAACACCATTTAGCTGACCAATATATATAGAACAAGGATCATCGAGAATTTACATCATATCATTTTTGCTTTCCTTACACTCGTACACTTTGTGAAGATATTTTGTGCTTTAACTGAAGTTTATAAGAAAATGTAACAAATCTGTTTTCGTGAATGATTTACAACATGAAAAGGGATGCATAAAGAATGTACAAACGAATGGATCAAAAGAATGTTAGCTATTGTTGATGTTATTACACGATCATATCGGTCCATCATTTTGAGGTAAATATAAGTAAGTTGCATTTAGTATTATGTCAAAGACTGAAAGTTTCTTATGTTGACAACATACATGATAACAGCAGAAGAATTTCAAAGCATAACACAATAAATGCAAATAATTCCAATTGCTTTTGCAACGTCCAATTTCATTGGGCAACGTCTTGAACAACAACGAAGTTATTTTCTCGATAAACGCTTCTTGTCCATTAATACGCTCCGAGGAAATAGTGCAGTACATTGTGACGTTAAATTCAGTGAAAACATTGTTTAATTTCAAAGGATTGGAATTAAAAGAAATAAAAGTAATTTTGGAGAAGTTTATGGATTAGTAAACGCGGCCTTTCACTCACAAACTTTACATAAAGTCCTTCGGACTTTATTTAGTTTGTGAGTGAGTCGGCCGCGTTTACACAAACAATGACTTCTGATGACGTAATTTAAGTATATGTGTTGTGGTTATGTATGTTTTTTAAATGCATATCATCTTACTCGAGGCATAAATTTTATAAAGTATAAAGCTATACATTACGAAGCCCTATGAGTTTTTACCGTCTAAGGAGGATAAGTTTATCCCTTCCAAAGTACTGTTTGACTGTTTGATTTTAAGAATTTTTTTTCAGAAGACAGAAATAATTGCAATGAGTACTGTAAGGCACTGCGATATATTATTTAAGAAATTATACACGTGTTCCAGATCCCAAATGAAGTATATATGATTGCAAAGGCCATAGTTGAGTTCAATAGTAGTATATGAGCACAGTTCGCTTAGCATTTGTGGAGGTGGTGCGAGGTGGTGCCGGAAGTGACGTCACCGGAAGTGACGTAGACCGGAAGTCACGTGACCGAAAGCGGAAGTCACGTGACCAGAACACGAAGTGTTTTGACTGCGCATGCGTGACCGGAAATGGGTGTGTAACTACTGTAGGTAGCCATGTTGACCGGAAATGACGTGTTGAAAGAGTGTAAGACCCCGCAGGGGTGTTGTATGACCTTACTACAATGTACATGCGCGACCGGAAGTGGGCGTAGCCCCTGTTGTATACCGGAAGTACCCCTTTTTGAAGCCCTATACGGGCCTATTGACCGGGAATGACGTGTTGGAACAACACGTGACCCTGCAAGGGTCACGGTTGACCTTTGTCCATGACGCATGCGTGACCGGAAGTGGGCGTAGCCCCAGATATAGACCGGAAGTCGGGTATTTTCTGATTTTTCCTTGTGTTGTAATTGTATTATGCCCCTTTTTCAATGGTAT
>MJUU01033984.1:69502-105153 GCA_002080025.1 Modiolus philippinarum | reverse complement strand
TAGTCTCATAGCCAAAAGTATTAAAGATATTGGTCAAGTACAAATTACGAAAACAATTTTGTATGTCAAGATCGATCTAGTCATAAACCCAAAAGGTCATGAAGGAGGTACTGTCCCTTTGTTTCACTAAAATTTTGCAACTTTGCCAAATGGAACAAAACTTGACAACAATAGTTCTTGGACGCTCCTCTTTCAAATTCTATCCAAAAGCCGTCAAGGTTAGGAATATAGGCTCAGGTGGGCCTCTGAATTGATGGAGAGGTAAGTTTTCCAAATAATTTAAGGGGTAGATACATGTAAAGCGGCCAAGACTACACTTGTTTGAATAGAATGGAAAATACCAAAAATTTGCGAAAATTTGAATAGAATAGCAAAAACATTTAGCTAAAATTTGAATAGAGTGGCAAAGTATTCAAGTAAATTTGAATTCTGTAAATGGTGATTTCGACGATTTGATTTACTTGCTGGTAAGTTCACAATATTTGAACAGTAGATTTGATTACAAATTAAGAACATTAAAAATGTTGAGATATATAGAGTAAGCCATTTTCTGGTCTGCTGTACTACCACTACCTATTTGGCAATACTACCTGTCTAACATAAACCGAATATGAATAAGAAATTTTCTGCAGCTTTTTGCTAATCTTATCATTAAATATCATTTTTAAGTGTAAAGCCCATCATATTTAGTCTTTCACTCTGTACGTGTAAGCCATTTGTAGTATCGTGTCTTTTAGTCACAACTCCATATTCTGTTTTTTCCTCTACTTTGATGCGCAATATTTTGGTCCATCATTCCTATAGTAAAAAAGGTATTTAGTCTTCATAACAACTAAGAGATATAATGCGAAAGCAGCTATCGAAACAGTTACTACCTCTACCTCTATCTCTCTCTTTCGTCACATTTATTTTGTCGGTTAGCAATTTTTGGCATAATTTTCTGAATTTGGTGAGTAGTCTGCACCTGAAATAAAAATATACTAATATACCATAAAAGAAATATTTCATGTTTATGGTGGCACCAAACTATTCTTCTATATCTTGGAAGTTAGGGTATTCATTAATTATACAGTAGAACTTCTAATTTGATATAGCATCTACGGATATTATGTTTGAATTTAAAAAAAAAATGTTAGTGGAGCTTTCTTGACATTATTTTATTGACACATTTCCAGTGCAAAAATTTTTACTTGTCTTGATTCCTTAAACAATGAGTAAATTTGTTATTAAAATTTTTGTATTATGACATTTCTTGAATATTGTCCTTTATCACAAAAACTTTAAGTTCGAACAAAATTGTGTATTCCTTTATGCAAAACAGTTGGTTTTATCTGACATTGAGAATCTGCTTATAGCAGATATTTACAATCTAATGGCAGATGTCAATCATCGTCCGTAAGAAAATGCAGGGGGCAAGTTGTCCGGGTTAAGAAAGAAAAATCTTTGCAGGAGTATATATTGAATTTGCTGAGTCATCAAAATGTCAAATCTAAAGTAGGAGAAGTATCATATATTCAAATAGATATGATTTAAACAGTTGGTGTTAAAATATTTACAAATACTAAACATTAGCATAGGATATACAATACTTCTACCTCATAAGTAGCTTAATCCAAGACAAACTTAATATGGTGTCAAGTGCTTTATTGTATTTGGCTATTTAATTTGCTGTATAAACGGGGACCCTTTTGTAAATACTGTATACTTTGTATACATCGTACAGGTGTCACAGAGTAAAGAGATACTTGAATATAAACGTGACTTGAAGTCCGTATATTAAATGATTCAGAACAAAAAGTACATTATGCCCTTCGTGGCTTCTGTTACGGATCGTTGTCAGCGCTATTTTAACTCCATAATACACCAAACCGAATTAAAAAATGTGAAATTAATTGTAAAGAAGATCATTTTGATTACCTTAAATTTGTATTTTTCGTTGTATTTCCATGGATTTTTTTTTGTTCTTCCTGTTGTGAGTTTTCTGTAGTATGTAAGCGGATATTGCGTACCTCTTACCGTCTCCTATCTATAAAGTGACCAAAATTGCAATTTTCAAAATATATCCATTTTTATTTTTCGTCGGATTTCGATGGGATTTTTTTCTTTTGGTTCCTCTTGTTGTAAGCTTTAGGCAGTATGTCAACAATTTGGTGCAGGTCTTACCGTTTTCGGGCTAAGAGTGGTCAAAGGTGCCAAAATTACATCTTATTATTCATCAGATTTCAATGATTTTTTATGATTCCTCAATTATAAGCTTTTAGTAGAATGTTGAAGGATTGGGCAAAAGTTTCAAAGTTTCAGAACTCTAGTGCCTAAACAGGGCAAACATTGCAACTGTGTAAATTACCTGAAAATTTTATTTTTCATCGGTTTTCGATCTTAATTTTTCCTGTTGTTGTATATCAAATAATTTGTGTAGCTCTTACCTTTTCCATAGCTATAATGGATCAGAAGGGCTAGAATTGCAGTTTTTCAATGTCGAAAATTTCTACTTTTAAGTAATATAATATATCATACATTTTAGCAAGCTTTTTATTTTATTCAAGTTATTCATTATATCTAAGTTTGATTTCTCGTCCCTACGATATTTTTAAATGCAAATTATTTTATTTACGGTAGCTTATGTTTATGTCAAAACATAATAAACTCTTTTCGCGAAGAAAGCGACTAACTGAAAATATGACAAAGTGATTGAGAACATTCTAATTCGTTTAATTTTTATTAGCATTAGTATAATGTACATAAATCGTTCATGTTCACCTAAGCATTTCGTAAATAGATGTATTCGAATGATGTGGCCACTTGTAAGTCTAGTTGGCAGCATGCATGCATAGGATATTTAACGAAATTAATGTTTTTGGATTTCAAAAGAAAGTTGGAATAGTGTTGTCATCATACTAGTAGCTGTTTATTTTTAAAATTACGAAAAACTCTTTTTGGTAAATCCGGAAATATATGCAGCATATACATTTCAATATAGAACGGGTAGATCGAGATCTGAAGCTGTTGAGGCCGAGGAGTTGCCCTAGTTACCAGTCCAGGAAAACTATTTGCGCAATTCGCGAAATAGTATGGGTCCTTTCTATTGTTACTTTTGTTCTGTGGCGTACGATAACATTTATCATTTTCAAATATCAATTAAAATTACAAAACTCTTATTATGTATACGCATTTTAATATAACCAATCGTAATTAATCTCCCATGGCGTTATGGTTATACCCGTGCGTATCTTAAAAAGTAAATAAAAATAGTATCCAGTAAATAAGAGTAAAGCTTCATTTGTATATTGAAGAAAGGTTATGCTGTGTTAGATTTTGAATTGTCCCTACGCACTGTTGATTTTTGCCTCTAATGTTACAATTAGTTCGATTTGTAAAATATGTAGTAATCTTATTACCCTATGTTATTATATTTTTACTTTCTATGCATAAAGTATGGAAATTTACCAGCTCCATAATATGTGATTTTGCACAATCATAATATTTCATAGTAACGTTGATTGAGGTTTCAATGCCACGCCCCTTCCAAACATACATTAGATATACCACATCCCATTCAGACGTCATTATTGACTAAAATCATGTCAATCAAATATAATAAAACAATTATGGCACTTCTAAAGTTGATCACTACGGGTTTAAAGGAGCGCAAAAGATAATATTGAACTCGGGTAAACCCTCGTTCAATATTACTTCAGTTCAACCCCATACTGGTGTCGTTGGAGTGCCATAATTGTATGGTATTTGCTAAGCACATGACCACTTGGAACTTTTTAAGAAAAGGAGCCCTTCTTTCTCTCATTTTCTTGGTCATGTTCTTAAACGCAGAACTGATCAGTAAAAGAATATTTGTCGTGTCTGCATGATTAGTGGGTCACAAAGTTAACTCTTTTCAGTAGGATTTACCAGGAAAGTTTTTCGGCACGAGTAATATTGTTAAAGTTAATTGTTATTTGATGTAAAAAGTGGAAAAATTATGTTAAGCTGTCACTGGTTAGTTGTAATGTTACTCTTTGTTGATAGAATTTTANAAATTATCACATGTAAGGTTTATTAATACAGTAAACGCATCGAGATGGTACTTCTGAAGGTGACAAGGTGACAGGAAATATAAATCATTCATTATTCAGTGTTTTAAGGTAGATCGATCCTAATAAAAATATCAGACAGATTTTTTTTATTTTAAGATATTTTGTAGGCATTAGTCAATTTGTTCCAAAAATAAAATAACAATGATATGTCATCTTTTCCTGCTATTAGACTTTGAAAATCAGGTCAAATTGAGTATTTTTCAATATTTACAAATAAGAAAAAGAAGGGAAACGGGGAATGTGTCAAAGAGACAACGACCCTAAGGGGAGCAATAACAACTCAAAGCCACCATAAGATCTTCAATGAACGGTGAGGAAACCCCACACCCANAGGTTTATTAATACAGTAAACGCATCGAGATGGTACTTCTGAAGGTGACAAGGTGACAGGAAATATAAATCATTCATTATTCAGTGTTTTAAGGTAGATCGATCCTAATAAAAATATCAGACAGAATTTTTTTATTTCAAGATATTTTGTAGGCATTAGTCAATTTGTTCCAAAAATAAAATAACAATGATATGTCACCGATCATCTTTTCCTGCTATTAGACTTTGAAAATCAGGTCAAATTGAGTATTTTTCAATATTTACAAAGAATATATATATAGGGAACTGTGAGTACATGCTTTTTATTTAGCTTTCATATGAAATAACTATCAGACAGATTGTTTTCATTTTTTGATATTTTTTAGATATACTTTTAAGAGGGTAGACCTGGGGTAGGAGGAGATAACTCAGTTTTTCATTTTTTTATTACTTACATAAACAAATAGAATCATTACAATAGGTACTATCAAAATTTTAAAATTGTAAAATTTTTGCCACACAGCAAATAAATATTAATTTTGTCATGAAAACAAATACCCAACATCCAGTTATTTATAATGAGTGCATTTTACTCTTCATTTTTGCAATGCTGTCCAAAGATAAAAGTCAGATTTCTTCAAAGGGAGGTAATTTATAGCACAGATTCAGCAATTTTATTGATTTTCACCCACTTTATTCTGATTTAGGAAAAAATGTGACGGTAGAATTTTCTAAAATTTTAATATATCTTACATATACTAGTTTTCTTTCTATTCTCAGTTTTTGGTGAAAATTAAAGGACAGAATTTTTTACAAGAAGTGTTTAATAGTGATCAAACAGAGTAAAAATTTCATCCTATACTATTCAGAAAACTCATGTATTTCAGTTCGAACTAGTTAAATTTGCTATTATTGTTCATGCTTACTTTAACACATGTCTAAACTACAGAATTTTGCATTTGAAATTATCTTAAATCAAATACAAATTTAATTAGAGCCAATTTTATACACCACAATCAAGTCCTGAACGGACCAAATAATATGAGGAAACAGGGTATCTTTAATGACCACTAGACATAAAACGGGACGGCAAAAATTGTTGAAAATTGCTTAAAGGCGACATGAACATGTGTAGTTTTAAATAATTTGAATTAGTTAAGAAAATTAAACAAGTGGAAAATTTTAGGCTTCCCCAGGTCTACCTCCTTAAGCTATATGTTGAGCTGAAAAAATCTATATGTCAACCTTTGATCAAGAGAGTTATTTTATATAGTTTACAAAATAGAAAATATTTACGGGAAAGGAGAGCTAATTCGCGGGAAAGTGTATATCAATCTATTATGACGTCACAATGAAAAGGAATAGAGGAATGTTCCGGCTTGAAAATCAAGTCAATGCAGAATCCGATTCGTGTTTCGCAAATGCGCCAATCGAATGCGCCGTGTATAAGTGTCGATCTACCTTAAGGGAAGATTCCAAATCATATATTTTATTATTGCTCAAGGCCAAGAGGGGACCCCGGGATATAGAAACAGGACCCAGTATTCCAGGATGCGGGGTACGACCCCTCCAAAACTGGATGTCTGTGGTTGTTCGGGATGAATAAATACACCCCATCTTTCGGTGGTATGTACACTTAGGTTAACGGGTTGGAAGAAATGCTACACTTTCTGTACGTAAAAGAACCCTTGTCACAAACTCCGTTTTGAGTGGTCCGTAGGTGATCGGCCACAAGGCTATATTCCCCCGTCCCTTTCGATTTCACCCTACTTTTTCAGTCACGGGCAGTCAGAATTTCCCGTCCCATAGCCCTTTCCATACCCGAATGTGATTTTTTATTGAAAAACTTGTTCTCGTCTTGATACTGCTGAAATATTGCTGAGTAGACGTTAAACAATATTAAATCAATTAATAATTCTACTTATGGCGAAATCAAGTTTTCGCAAGAAAGTCCCAACTGCTAAAATTTTTACGATGGTCTTGCCTTAAAATCCATGTGTATGTTATAGTATATTATACAAATAGTAAAGTTTTGCTTTGTTGTAAGGAAAGCTTCACATTTTTACGGAAAATCTTGCTTTCAAATTTAAATGCAGCTTTGCAAGTAAGGGACTTTTTAGAAATCTATTCATTATTTTTTTTTAACTAGTCTGAATTTAGATATGATAAGCAAGCCTGGGAAACTCGATGGTCTCAACTGAATTTTAATAATACCAGGAAGTTTATTAATACAAAGTGACAGACCCTGTACTTAAAAATCGGGGAAATTCACTCCATGTTAAACTGGTCAAAAATCTATAATATAACTAAAACCATATAACAGTCTAAGTTTTAAGACAAAAATCGTGTTTATTGTAGTCAGCCGCTTCGGGCGATTCTAAAATCCAGACATAAAGAAAAACTAATTTACCATTGTTATTCGAAAAAGAATATGATTTTTGATTTATTTCAACTTATTTTATTAATTCATATGGAGTGACATTTCTCGAACTTCACTTATTAAATAAAAATCACAGATTTCCGGACGCCGGTTTTTTGGTCGTGAACATCGAGTTTCCCAGATATGGGACAAAGGATATGGGGTAAATGAACATGAGACCATAGCACATATGTTAACTCCAACTGTAATAATTTTCAATAGTACAGATAATCTGTATGCCAAAATCTGTAACACCGAATCAAACCAAAGTACATGTAATATTGCTGCGGTCAAGGAAGTGGCAAAACTTTTATTGTAATGAAGTCAAGATTAACACCCCAAGCTTATACAGTGTGTAGATTCATCGATGTCAAATGTCTACATTGTAGATATATCAGACGTGAAAACCTGCAGGACTGGGTTGCACAAAAGTTAATAGACTATTAAATATTTAATAGTCTATTAAGCTTTAACATTTCCTACTAATTTAATAGACTATTAAGTTTTAATTGAGCTTTGTGCAACCCAGTCCAGCTGACAAATGTATACAATGTTGTCTTTGCACGATGGCGAGTCAATGAAAGGTAGACAGCTTGGGATGTAAATCTTAACTTCCGTAAACTGAAAGTTTTGCCACTTGCTTGACCGCAGCAATATATCTCTTGCAAAATAGATTGTGCTTTAGTTTTGTTGCGTTCTTGTTCATATAAATGTTCATTATGTTTATTTGTTTTATCTTTGTCATGTTTTTTCGATGTGTGTTGTCGCCTGTATTGCCAAATTGTAGTTTTTTTCTATAATTTTGCTTTTTTTTAAAGTTTTTCTTTCGGTATTTGTTTGCCAATATTTTATACAGGAGAGGGATATTCTGCTGGATAAAACTTTAAAACTCTTTTTACTTTACGATAGATTTAGTCTCTTTCGAATACGTAGTAGCTTTAATCTAACGTGACCTGACCTGGCCTGAATGTGGTGTAACTGTGGCGATGACCTTAATACGGACATACATGTAATTACCTCAGGAAAAAACATGACGTAAAACGTGTCACAATAATACGACATAATCAAGTCGTTATCTACAATTTTAACAACTTTATTATGTAAATCAGATAAAAACATTTTGAGATATATGAAAATCTGCTACATGTATATAAAATCGGATACAATAAACAGAACAAACATCTGCAATTAATATTACATGTCATGAACCTTGCTTTCTGAATATTTCATTGGGAAAAATTTACGGAAAATGCTTTCTACTTTCACAATTTTGAATTAATGTTGTCTGTTTTTATATGAAATTTAGAATCTGCAAACTGATGAAATTGTTACTTAATAAACTTCCAAGAGCTACTCAGTCCAATAATGAAAAGAAAGGTCGGATAACGGGAAAAATCATTTTCTTAAATTTAAAATTGAAAGATTCCACTTGAGAGATCCAACACTTTTCAAAAAAGCCTCGCCCTAGCACACCATGAAGTCAGACCTAATATTCTTTTACTTTCAGACAATTGAAATTTTTGCTCAGCAATATATCAGCTATCTCAAAAAAAATAGAAGCCTTAGAGGTAAAAATAAGATTTGGAGAAATCCACTGAACTGAAAACTTTGACCAATGGAAGATAATGTTCTCGGAAACTGAGACTTTCAAACCAACGCCCAAATGAACTTTCATCGAAAATTGTGGTCCCACTCCAAACACGGTACTCAGAGTTTTAAGTCCCATTTTGAAGATTGGTGTTTTAATTCTATATTGAACGCAATCACAAATGTTGCGAGGGGTTAAAGATGCTGAATATTCTTTCTTTATCTATAACATTTTAATAAAGTAGGAAAACTGCGGATGTTGGCTATATGGGGCCTTATGGATTGGTAATATATATATCGATTGGTAGTTTTCCAAATTTCAATGTCTTTTACTAATATGCAAATGCGTTGTCGTATGGGCCATCTCTATCTATTTGCATTCAAACGCTGGTTGTAGTGCAATTCAAAGCTAAACATGACAGAATCCGATAGCATAATATGCAATAGGAAAAATAAGAACATTTCGTATTATCAATCAATCCATTAGTAATGTCACTAACAGTAACTAGGTATAATGAAAGTGTCAAAATGACGTATGTATTAAATCATTCCTCATCTTCAGTTAAATGGTTTATTATCTTGTAAAATCTTTGATCCTTTGACAACCCAATTTGTTTTTTGATTTATCATAAATGTCCCCTGGCCAGTTTAATACGATGACATGCATTTTAAAAATGAATTACATTCAAAGGAGCCATAAACTAGCATGTCTTTTTTATGTATTCTTAACAAGGGTGACGTTTGTTTTGTAAACAAAAAGTGTAATATGTCAGCATTATATCATATTTGATCATTTCCACGCCCTTTTTGCTAAGAACTTAGATAATTACATGTTTAGCTGTGTTGAAATGTGACAAGTTCTTTGTTTACTGTCTTTATAATTGTCAAAAGAGATGCGTCATCAATATGCATTATTATACCTGTTAATCATTAAATCTATAATACTGATTTAATGGGTATGTTTGTCATAGATGATGATGCATCCGTATGACTCCTGTTTCCACGCAATAAAAAAGTATCATTCAAATAAATTCACATTGCATAATCCGGAATGATTCACATTTCATCCTACAATGAAAAGAGTTTTTACGTTGATCAAGGAATTGTTACCCTAACTGTTAATACTAAAAGAACACTGAAAGATTGTTTAAATATATTAAAAAATGGGGACACAAATTTTATTTACAAAGAGCTGAAATAAATGATAATAAATCAAAACCTAATTATTTTTTTCCACAAATTCTTTGTCCACTTTTGTACTTTTGGTTAATTGCGAGCTTATTTTTGGTCACTGTGTGTTGGCAGTGAGTTTTGTTTTTACCATTTTGCACGCCAGCAAAAGCCCCAGCTTTTATTTAATTTACCGGAGCAAATGAAACAATAGTGACCTTTCTTTTTGACGTCTGATATCGACAACCGATGAGAAAATGAATAACTTGTGAATTGGCTTAAAACCAGAAGGAAATGTAACACTAAGTGCCGAAATGGACAACAATCAATGAAGGAAAGATACACCCCCAGTGAAACTGTACACCGTGCAATCAGGGTAGCGAGGGTAGTGCAAAACAAACTAAAAATAGGCATGCAGACGAAAAGTGAGTTGAATAATTTTCCATTTCATAAGGACATTATGCTTTACTTCGATTATTAATATGAGATTCCGAGGTGTCAATCTATGTTATGTGTCAATTGCAGGTTGTTTTCATTGCTAATAACTGTATAATTAGCAAAAATTTTACTGTACGCAATTTCACCAGGGTAGGACTAAGCGTACAGTAGGTAGCGACTAACTAAAAGTCGAACTGTACGCAGGGTAGGATTTTAACTGTACGCAGGGTATGACTATGTTACAATCTAATTAGCGTAATGCCCTACAAAGAGAATATGTTCACTTGAATGGAACCTAAATGGTAATAGACAATTGCTATGAGCTGTATTGTTTTGTTTTGTTTTTGTTTTTGTTTTTTGGTTTTTTTACTAATGTCAGAATCAATGGAATAATGAAAGTTTGTAGATAAAGGACAAAACACCATAAACCACAGTCATCTCATTATTACCATATGACCAGGATAGGAAATCTTTTACTAGATACCCAAGAGTTGCAACATTTATTATATGTGAACATTTTAATTGGAGACGGTGCAAAATGACAAACGTAGCCGATATTGCAATACTTGAGCATATATATATATGTGTGTTTGTATGACATTTGAACTGCCTTTTAACTTCCATGCCAACATCCAAAACATCTTTTAAAATACAGTATCTTGAATATATATGTATCTTAAATATATATCTAAGCACACTAACATATATATAAACTCAATAATTTACTATGATGATTTACAGAAATTTCGTTAAAATCAATGCTGCCAACCGAAGCGACTTTCTAGGTATTATGCATTATGAATTTCAAGTCAGTTGTCATCGACATAAGTCTGCAAGTACTGTCCTGAAGGCATTGAATCTTTCCACATCGTATAATTGATCACATTACATTCAAGAAAAAAAAGTTGTTAATAAACAAATGAAGGGATATGGAGTAAATGTACATGGGAGAAAATCCCTATAAATACGTGGTAAGATTAAGCAAATGGAACAACGCCTTGATTGTTGTTCTTCATCTACCTGAAACAGGATATCAGTCTAAAGGTACACGTATTATGTTCCAACAGGGATGTTTCAACGCGGTCAAATTCTGTCGTGTTATATAGACAGTGTAGACACTTCGATTGTTGATGACCCCTCAGTTTGCAGCACTCTATAGAAACTAACAAACAAGACATATCAGTTCAAGTTGTCGAATCTGACAATGAATCGTCATCCTGTAACTTAACATATTGTCAAACCAGTTAATGATAAACATTCATGATAATATGAGAGAGGAAAGGAGGGGACTTAATCCCAAAGTCCCGGACCAAAAACACGAAATCCCGAATTCCCGGTCATAAAATGACCTTTTCCCGAATTCCCGAGTAGCAAGGAATGTTTACTAGTAAAATGTAAACAGTGCTTCACTCTTCTGGGAGACCAAGGAATGGATAATTCAAGCTTTAACACCTTTCATTATTAAAGGTTTGACATTTATTTATATAAAAAATCCTTGTTACTATCAATCCCGAATTCCAGACAGACAAATGTGCCCTTTCCCTCATCCCGTTTCATTTTAATGCCGAATTCCCTGTCGAGAAAATTTCATTTCCCGGATCCCGCTTCATTTCAATCCCGAATTCCCGGTCAATTTTTCAGCAAATTCCGAATTCCAATTCAACTCCGCGATCTCGGCTTCCCGAAATGGTCTTCCCGACCCGGACCTGCTTACATTTGCACTGGGCTTATTACCGAATGTAATGCCTTTTATGACAAAATATGGCAGACTTCAAACATTTGTAAAATTTCTGAGGATGGCAAATAGATTTGTATTAAATGAAAATAATGTTGCATTTTTATTATTCTTGGATGTTGTCGATTGGTATTGCAATGATAATACAGTACAAATGAGATACACATATAGAATTATGCTGTAACAGTTTTGGAGAATCGGCTACGAACGCAAATTTCTAAGGTATATGGGTGCCTTTAAAAATGAATGGTTCTTGAGGGACTGTGTCTACACAATGATTATGACCCGCACATATCGAAAATAAATTTTGCCGTTCCACACATTAATATATTAAGACAATATGGTTCAGAAATCCCAAAGAAGCCCAGATGTGTTTTTTATGTCTGTTGGAGAGAAAAAAGAAGAAGAGAATACGTCAAATAGAAAACTTGTTTACAACGCAATGTTACATAATAAACAATGCCATTGGATATAATATGATGTCTCCATTGGCAAACAGTATGAAATTATTTTCAACAATGTGCAAAAATGTACAGTTTCTGTTATTTGGGAAGTATGACAATGATCAAAAAAATAATAAATTAGTCCTACCCTGCGTACTGCTTAGTCGCTACCAACTGTACACTTAGTCCTACCCTGATTTTTGGTGTATACTAACTATTTTGATGATTGTGACTTTATTTAAAACATTTGAGACAAATTAAGGTTAATAATGTAGTTTTCCTTTGCAAATGCCCATACACATATAAATATGATACAAATACCATGGAATAATGAAGTTACTTTTCGTCTGCATGCCTATTTTTGGTTTGTTTTGCACTACCTTGCGTACAGTTAGTCGCTACCCTGATTGCACGGTGTACAGTTTCACCGGGGGTGAGATAACAGGGAACACTTACAATGGCCGAACATTACAATCACATGTCACAATCCACCATGAAACTGCACAAAAAAACAATAAAATGACAAAATAGCCGGACTTGGTACCGGCACTAGCAACAGCTAGCGGTCACTTTGATGAAAGATTTAAAATCAATGATCCTATGGGACCGAGCATTTAACTTGAAAAGGGGGAGGGGGGGGCTATGTTTTTATTTCTAAAAAAAATATTTTGGAGCTGATTTTATGAAAAAAAATTTTTTGGCTGCCAAAATGAAAAAAAAATTTCTGAAGGAGGCTTTCTGCCCAAAAAAATAATATTAATTTAAAAAAAAATATATTTTGTTGATATACGTGAAAAAAATAAACAAATAAATTTTCTGTCCAGAAAAAAACATAATCCCCTCCCTTCAGGTTAAATGGATGGTCCCTAAATCGAATTAATGGCTAGATATTTGTGGTACTGAGAAATATTGAAATACATGTATGTCTAATTTTTGACACCTTTAATTTTAAGTTCTAAATACATACACAACCAAATTTTCGAAATTTACAGTATAAAATATTCGAAATTAGTAGTATACGACTTCCTAATTGCAGGTGTTTTTTGTTCTCTTTATGCCTGGACAGATATTGGTTGCTTACAAATAGACTACTAAAGGTAGTTCGATCCTAATAAAACTATCAGACAGAATTTTTTTGTTTTAAGATATTTTGTAGGTCTTTACCTATATGTTCCAAAAACAAAATAAAAATGATATGTTACCGATTATCTTTTCCTGTTATCTGGCTTTGAAAATCAGGCCAAATTCAGCAATATTTACATAAAATATTTAGGGAACTGTGAGAACATGCTTATTGTCTATCTTTCATATAAAATAAATATCAGATAGATTTTTTTTTCGTTTTTTTGATATTTCAGAGATATACACTTCAGCTATCTGTTACGCTGAAAAAATATATATGTCACCGTTTGATTAAGAAAGATATTTTATATAGTTTACGAAATAGACAATATTCACGGGAAAGGGGAGCTAATTCGCGGAAAAGTGTATGTCAATCTATTATGACGTCACAATGAATAGGCCAACACAGGAATATTTCGGCTTGAAAATCAAGTCAATTACGCATCTGAATCGTGTTACGCAAATGCGCTAATCGGATGCGCCGTGTATTAGTGTCCATCTACCTTAAGCTATGGCATGCTACCAATAACTTAAAATCATCATTACAGAAGTTTTACAGTCAACAATCGCTATGGGATATCTGTTTCCCAGATGCCAAGAGATTTTCCCCTTTATAACTTTGTTGATAACAAGCAATACAAGCCTCACGAGTCATGAAACCTATTTCTCTTATTTGTAAACTCTTCTGCTCTGTTCTCCCAGTTATGTTGGGGATTAGTTTGATGTGTATGTATTGATTATGTACATGTAAAGTTTGTTAATCAATGTTATCCTCTATAAAGTAGAAGCTGTAAACAACGATAAGTGTTGTAGATGTCCGAGCTACATTTAAGTTCACCTTATAAATTCATACACCAAGAGAATCAAATAGAACAAAAACTCCTTCTTGCGACGCTCTGTCCTTAGCCGATTTTCGGCTTTCATTTTTAGATCATATTGGTAATTTGTTCTCTATCAGCTTTTACACATATTTCGGTTTATGGATTTCCAAATATTTTGATTTGATCTGCACTTAAGAGACATAAGTTGTTGAAATGCGCATATGGAGAAATTAAATTCACAATAACGTAAATTCCATAGCGATCCACAAGATCGCGATGTCGACCGTAAATCTTCTGTAGTGTTGATTTTAAGTTTTTGGTTATACAGTGAAACATGTCTAATCCCACAGTGCGTCTGATTAGACAGGTTCCACTGTATACCCTTGCTTAAGTAGTCTATTTGTAAGCAGCCGAGCTCTATCAAGGAAGTCACTGTATCGACCACAAGCCCTTGAGTAGCGAATAAGTTGTGAGATGTAAACTGCATATGCTGGTGCTTTTGGAATGTTGCTACAAAGAAAAGGAAAGTTGACTATCGGAAAAGTGAAGTCATCGCGTTTGTCATACAGGCTAGTTTGTAGTGTACCTCTGTTGTCAATTTCAAGATGAAGGTCAGAACAATAAACACTGAGTGATAAGTTTCGAGTAACTATTAGATACTAAAATTATCTAATCTGCAAGAAATATATATTGCTGCAACATCTTATAAAAAGAACACCTTTTATCTTGATTTTTATGCTGGTCTATCGATATCTCTCTTAAAAAAGACTGATATTCGTGAAGCGATTTTTAATTGCTTTGTTGTGCTAAATCGAATATATTGCTGAATACCAAAAATGATTTGAACTGATGGCATAATGTTTCAACAAAGTAAAATTACAAAACGGTTTATAAAAATAACTTCTATTTAACGATTTAACGCTCACAAATAGTCTAATACAATGATAAATGGAAAAGACCATCTCGTTGTGATCAAGAATCGTGGATCACAACTTTGCGATCGCGGACCACGATCTTACGATCATACGGATGACAATACTAGTTATGATCACTGAGCAAAATGTTTGAAATTAATGATTGCAATCATTTTTATGATTTTTGATCACGTGTGCTGGTATGATTAATGATTACAAATGTAAACCAGCAGATAACAGGAAACATAAACGATGGCTGAAGTGACTGGAAAATAATCACTAAGAGATCACAAAATCTACATATTTGAATTTTTACAGTCCTGTAACATTGAATCTATGGGAAAGCATTCAGATTCCATCTTAGGCCATAAAGGTAGTTGGAACAAACTTGGCCATGGTAATTTAAGGGGTCCCCTTTTTGTCCACATCTCCTCCATGTTGACCACCATCAGTAATCATATCTCAATATTGGTACCGCCTGGAAAAACACAAGATCTTTTATAAAAACTACAAGATCCAATGGAACCGAAGTTAATCACAAATTTTTTTTTTGTGGCCATCTCTAAAAAGGTAGCCTGCATTTCATTCCAAATAGCAGTCGAAAGAGAATTTAGTATATCATTGGGCCCTTACCTAAGGGAAAGCACATTTAAAAATCTTCACCTTTAAAACCACAATGCTAATTGAAACTAAATTACATGACTATAGTCTTGAGTTGTTCATATGGGAAAATGTGTCTTACAAGTCTGCACTTGATCCAAGATGAACGCCTGCAGAGAAAACTGTTTAACACTTGACCTATTGGGAATACTCCTTCAATATCTCCTTTGAAACATCTTGTTCAATCGTAACCAAACTTGTTGACAATAATGTTTTGATTTTCCCCATGTAAAAAGAGGCATTAAGATTCGAAATTTAAACAAACTGGTTGCTATCGGAGTAATTGTATAACCTTGGTAAAACATATTTGCAATTAATCCATAAAAGCCCTCAATAGGGAACAAAGTTTGACATTTCACCCCAAGAGTAAAGATATTCATAAATCTCATGTCATACTGCTTGCATAATTCCAACCAAACGTGACCATAATGGTTTTTAATCGTTGTGCTTAAAATGTTACAGACAGATCAGAGTGATCAAATATGGCTTTGATATTGGACCTTAAGCCTGTAAGTGATTTCGAACCATCTTGATCACAATAGTCCCGAGATGATTTGGACAGGCTTAGACCTAATCCATTAAGGAACATCTTTAATCATTAGACTTTAGAGGAGAAAATGTTTAGAAACGTTGTCCCCTTCATTCAAAACAACAGATACATCTGTCCTAAGCTGATTTTGGCTTTACATTTAGATCATATAAGTTATTTGTTCTCTATCAGTTTTTGAACATCTTTGAATTTATGGTCTTCCAAACAACTAGGTTTTATCTGCACTGAAACAACGGCAGTAGAATACCGAAGGAACAAGGGAAGCGATGACTACAAAAATCGAAGTCCAAAGACATGGCAGAAACGGTAACAGATAAAAACAAAGACAAAACAAGGACGTGAGACAGCTACAATGCACGGAAATAAAAAGATAACATTAAGAACTAAGGCACTCATAGTGTGAACTCCCATGAAAACCGGGAGTGACATCAGGTGCTCCGGAAGGGTAAGCATGTCCTGCCCCGCTAGCGACACCCGTCACACTATCAGTAAGGCATAAAGTGTTTTGAAAGGTCTGTTTGGTAGCGGATTGGTAAATGTCATTTTCTAACCCTTAGACAAAAACCAATTAAACCCATGATACATGTTACTTCTCTAACCCTCAAACAGTATCATGGTGAAATTTTGAAAAGTTTTTTGTAAATCTCTATAGTATGAAAACAATCACAAGGACAAATCGGTACAGCAAACATCACTCAAGAAGACAAAACTAAAATGTTACAGTATGATATACAAGACAACACGAAAAACTATAGCGCTGACAGTGTGAAGAGACATATGTTGTCAAAATGCGCATATGCAGAAAATAAATTCACAGTAACTTCGGTATTTAGTTATTTGTTACCACTAGGTCGATGCCCCTGCTGGTGGACTGTTAGTCCCCGAGGGTATTCACCGACCCAGTAGTCAGTGCTTCGGTGCTTACCCAAAAGCTTATTCTATTTGGAATCTTGCAATATCTACATTTTTGTAAATTTAGTTGAAAACTAAGGAGTATCTCCCTCATGCAAAGCTCTGTCCTTAGCTGATTTTGGCTTTACATTTAGATCATATTGGTTATGTTTTTCTATCAGTTTTGAACATCTTTGAGTTTATGGTCTTCCAAACGTTTAGATTTTATCTGCACTGAAGAGACATAAGTTGTCGAAATGTGGATATGCAGAAAATA
This sequence comes from Modiolus philippinarum, assembly GCA_002080025.1. Lineage (NCBI taxonomy): Eukaryota > Metazoa > Mollusca > Bivalvia > Mytilida > Modiolidae > Modiolus > Modiolus philippinarum. The sequence continues at coordinate 87,726 of MJUU01033984.1, read as the reverse complement.
AATTCACGGTAACTTCGGTATTTAACTATTCCATTTCATACTTAAATATTCACCAAATTTAGAACACCTTTGTCTCTTATTAGATCAACGTGATCAGCTGTGAAGCAATATTAGCGATACATGCTCTTATGAGCCTCCTTTGCTCTGGACTTTGATTTATGTAATCTTGCGCTTTGTTCCTTCGGTATTCTACTGCCGTTGTTTTCAAGAAGCGTAAGTTTCAAGCTGTATTACACAAATTACGCTTTCACCTTTTAATCCAAAATCACATTTGGCTCCAACAACTGAACTTAAAAACTATGACGACAGTGTAGTCACAATTAAGTAACTAGTATAATAGCAAGGACTTGTAGACGCACAGACGGACGGACAGATGCACGTGAGAGGATACCAAATTATGCTTCATCACGTTGTATGGAGGTACAAAACCAATCAAGAAGGTAATAAGATATCTTAATAGCAATCTTCCTTCGTTTCATATTTTGGTCCGCACCTTACTAATGTCTGGCACCTCATTGGTCCACTAGACAGTTACATTGACCCAGTGGTTTCAAAGTACGAAAATACTCAAGTAGCATAAAAAACTGTGAATTTCGTTATGTTGCACACATATACACGTATCCTCTTATTAGCTGCATTAAAATCAAGTAACATGGAAAGCCATATTCAAAAATTAATCTGCAAGAAGTACTCATTTTCGAATATGGAACAAGAAGCCAAATCCAGTTCCATGGACTCAACCGAAGTCAATACACGGATTGATGTATTGGTATGGTAAGGAGTTTGAATTTATATAATATAAGATTTCTACAAAACGCAGGGCAAACAAGTCCGACTACTTGGTTGTTGAATACCCGGGTACTTCTGGTCAACCAGACCGTCAATCTTATGGTTCCAAAAAATATATTGAACAGTTATATCATGAAAGGAGGAGTAATTTCCAAAAATAAAAGTTGTGGGGCGGTAAATTTTTCCCTAGCCCGAAAGGCGAGGGAAATTTAGACCAAAGATTGTATTTTTTGGTAAATACCCGACGTTCGTGATATATCTGCTCAATTATACCGAATGTCTATCATTAAAGCGAACAGAGGACTACGGGACAAATACCACGGTGAAGGGGTTTTTGCGAAAATATACCATGGCTATTGACCAATCAGAATGCAGCTTACTTACATAAGGTGTAATTATCACGAAAGTACACGAGATGCATAACAAACAGTAAATTAAGAGACGTTAAAGGGATTCACTAGAAGTCTGAAAAAGGTTTATATTCACTGTCTGCTCTATATCCCTTTCACTTTTGACTTAGACGGGCAGTGCTAATGTAGCACTACTCCACAGCTAGCAATATATTCCGCACAAACCGGTGCTAGGGGCCGGTCGAAGGCTTCATGGTGACTTCATGATGAAGAACAACAATAAAAGCATTGTTCCATTGTTTGGATTTACTATGTATTTGTAGGGACTTTGTCTCATGTGCATTTACTCCGTATCCTTTCACTGTTTTTTTTAGAAAATGTACGAACCCATATCCTCTGTAATATTTCCTAACAAAATATATTCTAAAGTCTGGCTGACGAAAGGCTTTCTGTAGAGTTTCTAGATTTTCGGCCTTTTCAAATTTGGTGCGGGTTAATTTTGAAAGACACGAACAATTGGGTTGTTGATTCCTTTTATTCTGGGACACTATTGCTTAATGTAAGTTTCATTGTACAATGATGATATCATTTGTTTAGCAATGTACCAATGCAGAATTGATCGGCATTGTTTGTTGGAAAGGTTTTGAAAACACAGAGATAAGTAACTATCTTATTATTTTTGTTAGTTGTTTTGCTTTGCATTGTTTTGATTAAGATGTCCTTAAGTCTGCATGGATTAAATTATAACTGACCAATAATATGTTGTCTAAAGTATGATTGAAATTAAAACCTTCAGACGCTCATTACGACATTTTTTTCTATTACGTGGAAATAACATGAAGCAATTGGAAAAACCAAATAATAAGATGTTTAATTTCTTTGAGAGTCTGAAAGACAATGACAGATGTAAAATGATTCACTACTAAATAAATCTAATGCAGCCAAAGCTGAGAAAAATCTGTTTTTATTTCAAATACTGCAAATCCATGAACCATTATTTTTACGACGTCATCATGATCTGGAAAATAGATGGAAAACAGGGAACATCTAAAATGGCTGAAAATTGCAATTACATGCTACAATCTGCTGGGGAGAACACATATAAGACACAAATAAGACAAAGGACAAACGTAGACGTCGATAGGAACTCGGAACAGCCGGACTTTGTACCGGCACTATCAAAGAGCGGGTACCCAAACCTCTACTTTGCATTTTTGTTTGTATATCACTATAAATAAAAATGTGAATTCACATTTTTAGTAGATCAAGAATTCATTTCTGGACTTTTTCATTTGCAGTGTGCTCTTCGTAAAGCAGATCACGCATATCCTGCCAAAACAGCTGATTTACAGTTCGTTACAAATGTTTTTCTCTCTACTGAGAATAAACATTTTCAGTAGATCTAGATTTTAGTACTTGACCAAAAGGCAAAGAATACCGGTATAACCAGATACCGGACATTTCACTGGTAGAGCCATGGACACCTTTCCATAAAAATGACAACATCTAAAAAACAAAGAAACAAAACTATGATTTGTCTTTTGGAATTCATGAAGTTTTATCGTTGTTTTTGTCCCGTTTTTATCGTCATCTCAATTTGCGTGGTTGTCTTTAAATTGCAATGTTTTGCTATTCATTTTCCTTTTTGCTTGTTGCTAAGGTATTCGATAGCCAATGTAATTCATCATACACAAAAATATCAATACAACTGCCCCTTCTATCAGCATTCTTTAGAATTAGGTATTGAGACTGTTGCCTTTCTTATATCTCAGTGCAAATTGTTGTGTGTATATAATTTTGTGTAAATATATTTTATTGCCAATAGTTTTGCTCACATGTTGCTTATCTTTGTTGATAAAGTAAATATGAATTGAAACCTTTCGTTTCAGAACTGAGACATACAGTCCATAGAAGGTACCTACTTTTTCCTGCAAAACATGACGTCTTAACGACGTAATGTTTTGACTAGAAAAATTTTCGTATAGGGCCTTTAATTCTCTTTCAGTCTAAAAACAAAACTTTAACCCGAAAGTCGCAATTTTGACAAAAATACAACGTCACATTTACCAAAAGTCATGTTTGTCAGTAAGCATCTTCAAAGTATCTTTTTTTCGCGAATTCTCGGGGTCACATGACGAGACTTACAGATCCTATTACCTTTCTAATTTGAATTCTGTGTCGCGTGACAAGACACACAGACACTATCATAGCTGGGCTAACAAAATAAAACAAAAATGAAAAATTAATGATTTATTTGCATTATCACAGATCAAGACGTTGGTATGTTTATAAAGAGTTAACAACTGAAGGCAAAAAAAAAGCTACCAAACCGTGATCACAATTTGTATTACCTGTTACAATTTCACTTATTTTCTGAGAAAAAAGGTATAGAGTATTTAATCCTTAACAAGAAATATTTTCAAAAGAATTCATATTTTTGCACAATATACAATAAAATAACATTGAATCATATCTAACACAGCATTCAACTCTTTCAGTAAAACAATACACAAACATTTTTACTGCAATTTAACATAAATATGGAATGCATATAATAAGAAAATCAAAAGGATAAACTTGACAAACAAGACATTTGCAGATCAGTAATTGGTTTGTTTAGAATATTTCAAAGGAAATGTTACTACAGTTTGTGTCTAATCTCATACATGCACATACAATAGATTTGAACTATATTAACGGCTTAAGAATTATTTAATGAAATTTTTTAACAATTTATACTACATATCGATTTTGTACCAACATTCACGTGTTCACATACACAGCCCGAAAGACTTACAATATCATATAAAAAGTATAACGAGATTCTCCAGTTCTCATACGTAGTCATGCCCTATTTATGTCTTAGTATTATTTTTTGCAACCTGGTTGCCTTTCCGTTACATTGCTAACATATTCGCTGAATCTTGTGTTTTACACACATTTATATAAATATTATATAATCTAGATTGAGATAATAAAAGAATATTTCTACAATGAGTAGCCATTAAATGGCAATATCCGTTATGGACACTTTTCTACTTTTCTCTTGACCGAAGATTAAACTACGATCTAAATTGCACCGTAAATGTGGAAAATAAAGCGTTTCATTTTTATTGCGTAATTTTATGGTCTGCGATTGCAGTAGATTCTCATAACATTAACTTTCACTGCAATTATGACTAAAATAATAGATGTCACCGTATTATACTAACAAATGAAGTAAGTAATAGATCTTGAACCAAAAATGGAGGAAAGCAATGAAATGGTACCATACAGTAAAAATCTACACAATGTCTGCTGTATGGGTAAAGGTCAATGTTTTCTTTCTTTTAGTAAAGTATTTTGAAAAAAGTAAAACATCAAGTAAAACCATAGAACCATGCAGGAATGGACCTTTCGTATGAACAGATTTCCACTGTCCTTCTTCATACTTCTGTTTTGCTATAATCCGCGAGTCAATAAGCGTCTGAACCACGGCCCCAAATACCACAGATTTGACAGAATTACATATTTCAAATGTGCCACAGACTTAAGTTTTTAAAACTAAACTAATTGTAGAAATATATATACATATAATCTTTTATAAACAACAACAAAAAAGGAAATTAAGGATCATCATTTTTGTCGATGACTTATGTTTACCCTTTTCAGTCTTGGTTTATCTTTGTCATAAACCAAAACTTCCGTTGAATTATTGAAAGTATTTTAGCATCGATTATAATATAACATGCATAATTCTTACAACACCGAAATTCCAATCTTTATATATAACATGTATATGAGCACTTCTTCATTTTGATATTCGTATCTTATTTTTTATCATGTATTATGTAAAAGTTTTGTAAAAATATATTGCATTCATGATAGCTTTTAAAGCTAGCTTAAGTACACGTTACCGCTTTAGCGGTCCGTCTCAGAGCTTTACGTATAAAAATCTGATAAGCACCATATTGCCATTTACAACAATGAACACCAATCATTAACAAAAATACAACACAATAGAATACAGTCGATCAAGTTTTTCTTCTCATTTGTTTACAGACATTGCTTGATAAAGGTATATATATATATATTTATTTAAAGTACATAACATTCAGTGACTGTTGATAAAACCGGATTTATGGCGAACCAAACCCCCGGACCAAACCTCCCCTTTTGAAATTGATAAACAAGAACGTTTTGAAAATCTAGTTCAAATGAGTAAGCGGCATTCAAATACTAGTATATAACTATTTTCTTCTGTTATTAAAGAGCCATTTTTGTAGGTTTTACTATTCATTTTGTCTTTTGAACAAAAACTGACCACGTGCCTATAACGTGTATCATATGAATATAAGGTATCTATCGATTTATCGACTGTACCTTATGTACTACTTTATGGACATGACAAAATCGTGTATCTTCCATTATTCCGAGAGCTTTGTTCAGAAACAGATTTATAATTGTGGTAATAGCTTTAGCATCTCTTATGTGTTACCTACGCCAACCAAAAGGTCCCAACACAATGGGATGATAATTGTTTTCTAGCAATAAAAGTAGTTCTCAGTACTCCATGTTCAAGTCTCTTTTTGAACAAGTGTAACGATAAGACCTACTTGGCCTTAGATAGAATTTTATCTGACAAGGAAAGTAACTACGTTTAAGTAAATATATACTGTAAGAACCTTTAATCTGACCCTTTGAATTTAAGCGACAAATTTATGCCTAGTCATAATAAATGTAATCAATACCTTAGGAAGAGACCTCGGGGGATCCAAGTGCTAATTGATTTCAAAATGTTTTTATATCATCGGAAGAACACTTTTTACCTTCATAGGCAACAGAGAAATACAATTTTTTGGAAGATTTTTATACGTTTATTTACACTGGGACCTAAGTGCGACTTATGAAATGTTATTTATGTATAATTTGTGTATATGCAACACGATTAAATGCCTTTTTAAGTCAATGTACACCTTATTGCAGCCACTTTATTATTGACTTCAATAAGACACTCAATCGAGTCTCATTCATATAAAGTTGAATGCCATTGACATAAATTATTAAATTCGGGTGTCGCACTTAGGTCCCAGTTATTTAGATTTGGTCAAAACATTGATCGACTGTATTTAATAAGAGATCAATAATAGGATTTCATACAAACGTTCTTCCACTTTTCATTTTCAAGGACCACCACCATGAAAGACATTCTCCTGTAATTCGCAAAGATATCACGCACATGCACATCTTTCAACTTTCATTTTAGGCAACACCGTATATTGAATGTTCATAGAATGATCAAAATACAACATTGACAAATGTCCCATTCTTGTCGGACTACAACATGGTCCAGCTTCCGGTCGCAAAGAGGCAGATTGCGATACTAAATGGCTGTGAGCTCCGGAATCAATGTGCTGATTTTTACAATCACCTGCACAGTAAAAGGCTGAGTACCGAAGAGGTGCTATAATAAAGTCCCAACCAAATTCAACAAAGTCGACAAGTAGTGGATAACGACAACATACTGTGGTGTTTGAATTTCCTTCGTTGCAATTAAGGTAGATGGATCGCTTGCTTCGTCTGTGATGGCGATGTAATGACGTTTTTATCTCCAGATAAGGTCTCTGAAATAAAAATAAAATGCATTTTAAAACATCAGTATCTATTTATAATTTAAACACCTAGAAGAGTTTAAAGTAAATATCTGATCATTTGTTGCTCATGACAAATTGATAATTTTCACAGCATGTAATACGGGAATTTCGAGATAGGAACTCTCGTGTAATTGAAGGCAGAAACGATCCCCTCAAATACCAGTAAGAAGGATAACTGGATTCCTGACCTACTGAAATAAATATATATACCACCTAAAAACAAACCATTTATGAAATTGAAGTGTATTTATAATTTGTCCTACATGACGATTCTTTAATTGAATTTTAATTGGCGAAAAAAAATAACCTTAAGCGATACAAATAGGTTAAGGTAGATCGACACTGCTGCGCTGCGCAATTCAATTGCGCATTAGAAAAATAAAGAGTCGGATACGGGGTGGGTTTGATTTTTGGGCCGGAATAGTTATTTGACGGCTTTTCCTTTGTGACGTCATAATTTAATGACAGATGTGAAACGTCATATTTCGTTTACTTTGCCGCGAATTAACTCCCTTTTCTCGTAAATGTTTAAGCCGGAATCTTTGTAAAATATATCCGTTAAAAGCATGGTGACATATACATTTTTTTATTGTTACCAATAAATTACATCAGAAACTGTCTTTTAACAAAAATACATCAAATTCTCATGGATAAAAAGTTCTTTTCTATTAAGCTAAAAATTATCTCCGTGCATTCTTTGTAAATTTACGTGAAAAAATGGTTAAAAATGAGCAAACTTTGATCTCAATTATTGAAAAAGCAAGCATGGTGACCCATAGTTTTTATTCCATATTTCGGTTAAGTAGGATATGTCCTTCAATTGTGCCGACTTTCAACAAAATCTCATGGATTTGAATATTACTGTCTATCTACTTAAAATATAAATCAACCTTATCTGAACAGTAATAATTAATTAGTGATTCCCTCGCAATGTATTGATGTATTGATATTTTGCGTATAATACACAATTTTTTTTTACGGAGTGAACACGTCTCAAAAGTCCCGTATTGCAATACAATCAATCGATAGCTTAATTTTACCTCAGAAGTACTGTAACGGGCCATCACATTTATATCTGAAAATGGAGAGTGGGAGATGTCTTGTGATTGTCCCACCTAAGAGGACCAATACAGAATCCGTAAGAAGAATACCCTTCAGATTGAGGACTTCAAGATAACAAACTTATTCCCGAAACGACAATTGAGACCTTAGAAGAAAAGCAACATATTTGACATAGAAGTCAAATTTTGGACCTCTATGAAATCACATTTCGTTTGCACTTTTTGTGACCTCTTGCCATCAACTACCTTTCTTCATCTACTGTGGTAGTACTTTTATTCGTGGACATCAATTTTCGTGGTTTTCATAAATATCGATATTTCATGGGTACTTAAATTCGTGTTTTCAAATTCTGTACATTAATCCCTTTTGAACAAATGCATTTCTTTGGGAGCTAAATTTCGTGGTTTTAGTGAACCACGAAATCCACGAATATTGGAACCCCATGAACCATTATACTTTCAAAGTATTAGCTTTTCACATTTTCATTTTCTTCTGTGAAACCACCGACGCAAATTCAACCAAGCTATACAGGAATGGTGTATGGAAAGGAATCCGATAAAAACATGAACGTGTTGAAGACATTACAGCACTGAACCCTAAGGGAAAATCACATGCAAATTCAACCAAATCTTTTTTTTTTTTTTTTTTTTTTTTTTTTTTTTTTTTCATAGGAGAAGCCGAATGGTATAGGATTATCGAACACAATTTGTTTCTATAAAAAATAAAACTATACGATGGATGTAAATTTAAAGAATAACCAAATACCGAAGTTACTGTGAATTTAATTTCTGCATATGCACATTTCGACAACTTATGTCTCTTCAGTGCAGATAAAATCTAAACGTTTGGAAGACCATAAACTCAAAGAGGTTTAAAAACTGATAGAGAACAAAATAACCAAAGTGATCTAAATGTAGAGCCAAAAGTCAGCTAAGGACAGAGCTTTGCATGAGGGAGATACTCCTTAGTTTTAAACGAAATTTACAAAAATTTATATATTGTAAGGTTTCAAATAGAATCGGCTTTCGGGTCAGCACCGAAGTACTGACAACTGGGCTGGTGAATACCCTCGGGGACTAACAGTCCACCAGCAGTGGCATCGACCCAGTGGTAACAAATAACTAAATACCGAAGTTACTATGAATTTAATTTTTAGAAGTATTTACTAAAAAAATTCTCTTCCACTTGCATTTTTAAATACTTGATTATCGATTAAATTATAACAAATCAAATTTACTGTATATGTTGTCACTGAAAAAAAATCATTTCATTACACAAAAAAATCAATACATTAATAAATACAATGTGAATCACTAACTTATTTTCCACTATTCAACTCAGGGTGATTTACTTTTCATCTTTTTGTAGAACTACATGTAAATTGTGTCATTTTTTTTAGGAGGAACACGTTTTATTAGATAGGTCAGGAATCCACTGGAAGTAGTTGAGGCACTCAATTATGCCTTCAGTTACACAATCTCGAGTCCCGTTGACATTTATTAATTAAACAAACTAATGTTTTAATTGTTGCACAGTATGTACTTTATGATCACTAAATAAATAACGACTCTGATCTTCTTAAATAGAACCATTCGATTCAAATACCAGAGAATCGAGAATGGTTTTGTTTCTGCTAAACTAAACTAAACTAAACTCTGATACAATATGGAGTAAAAATCTCAATTCATCAAATGGTGTTACACTTAATCAATCACTATAAATAAATAGCCTATAAAGCAGCTTTTCAATATCTTAAAGTAATATTGAACCAAAAAGGTTGATATCTTAATTGAAATTTTATCCATCATTACATTTTAGAAACAATAATGGATCTTAAAATACAACTCCATTAAATTTAGAATGCATTCCATACTATTTTTTTTACCACGTCTTTAGGTGGTGGTTGTCTTAATTAGTATATTTTACTCAAGGTCTTTTGCGTAACTAACCGATTATTCATTTATTGCAGGACATACGCATTAAAAATATCCTGCCAAAATATTTTTCACTTGTTTCTGCTTTTGTGAGAAAACCTTGACGAATACTCTTTTCCATGTCCTTCTGAATTTAATTTCAACAAAGGACCACCTTAGAAAGTACAAAGGCAAATTGAATGGTATTTTATGCTACGTAGTTCCGGGAATAACTATTTAACGTAGTAAGATGGGGTCTTATACTAAACTAGTTAAATATTTTATTCTGCCAAAGTGTCCATCGAGAAATATATAGCAATTAGATGTACACAAATAATGATAGCATTCTTGAAACATTGCTTAAATTTCCCTCTTTAAATAAGTGTTCTTATAAAATTACCTGGCAAAATTGCTAGGGGCTGAAATCCAAATGGTAAAAAGACATTAAAAATCTAACACCAGGGGAAGTGCGAGACAGGAGAATCTCAGACACCCAAGGGTAAGATTTCCAGGTTCGGACGAAGCTTGTAAACTGCAACTGTTCTGGCTTGGTACAGGCGTTTAAAAAGAAATGGTTGGTTTTTGTAGAAAATAAATTAACAGTAACTTTAAATGTCATCTTAATCTGGTTGCTAATAATGATAACAAAATAAATAAACCCATCTAATGACAAAAACCAATAAATTCTAGGGTAGTTCAGATATTCGTATGCATTCAGATAAAAGACTTGTTTTGTGAAAAAGAAATTAGGCAAAAAATCTTGAAATATATCAATGCTGTTCATGTTGTATATAGCGGTAATAACAAACCGAACAGAATTATTTAAAGCCAAACTCTAAGAGGCAAATAGACAAAGCATGTGGAAACCCAAGGGAAACTGTCAACCGGACTGGTCCTGACTTGGTACATTCATTTTAAAAGAAATGGTAGGTTAAACCGGTTTTATTGAGCGCCAAACCTCTCCTTCCATTTCTATAGTATCCAGAAGCAACTCAACAGCCATTGCTATTAAAAGGTAGTAGACAGTAAAAATGCTCATCGGAGTATTAAGTTTAAAGTAAATTTGGATTGTATAGTTAACTGTATTTATTTAAACGTTAAATATCTAACGTAAAGAATATCAATTTAGTTTTAATAAAGCGATTAATATAACAGTGTTTAAACGAGGTATGAAATGAAATTACTCTGATTATACAAGTTAGCAGGTGTTACCGGCTATCTATAAATCCTTCAAATTTAAAAGTATTTTATCAACTCATTACCTTGCAGGTGTTTCGGTAATCTGGTTAAGTTTTTCTTGATTAGTTCATCTTTCTTTTTGTCAGAAAATTTGATATTGTACATTTACACTTGCAGCTCTTGCGTCCTTTGCGAAGGATGTATACTTCAACCTTACTTGATTTTTTTTTATTCTCTTTATTACTTGAAAAAAAAATTGATGGAGATAAAGTTCTGTGAATTATCGAAAATCTTCAAGCCTGCTTATGCCATACAAATCAGTCATTTGGTAAAAATGTTAAGTTCGGGATCTTCTGCATACATACATGCGTGCAGACATTTTTTGAAACTTATAAGTAAGTAAAGCAAAACAAATATTATTACTTTTCATCCACAGTGCGCAGGCAGATACTAAATTACTTGAAATACCATTTGATGGAGATAAAGTTCTGTGAATTATCGAAAATCTTCAAGCCTGCTTATGCCATACATGCTGGCAGATTTTGTAAATAAATATCTTGGCCCAAGATAAGTTGAAAAGAAATAATCTTGCCTGTGAAAAGAAATAATTTTGCCTTGTTACATTTGAAAATAAATATTTAGTCCACTCCCGAACAGAGACCAATATTATTATACAAGTAAATAAAAAATCTGGCCTCCAAAGGCTTGGAAATAAATATTATGACCAGCATGAAGTTGAAAATAAATAATCTAACCTTTCCAAATTTGCCAGCCCCCCTCAGGATCAAATGGTCGTCCCCTAATGTATTTGTATGTTGAATTTTTCTTATGTATTGTTATCTGTACGAACTGATAATTATACCTATAGTTTTCTCCTACTGTGGATAAAAAGCAACCATATTTGTTTAACGCACCATTTCTTTTGAAATGCCTGTACCAAGTCAGGACTATTGGGATGGACATTTTGTCTGGTGGCTTCCACCTGATTTGTCTTATTGATTTCGGCTGTTGACAATTACAAAAACAGGATAACAGCAAACACCTACAATGGCCAGGAACTACAATCACAAGCCAAAATCTACAAGCGAACTGCACCAGAAAAACAATAATGTTAATTTTGTTATTACTCCCATTATCAAAAGATTATAGTGCAAACAGTAGGTTTCCGATTACAATTAATAAAAGTATAACTATAAGTGAATATGAGAAAAAAGAGCGTCAGTGTAAACAATTGAGAAATATTATTATATAGATAGCGGTAATTTATCGAGTTTTCTCAAGTAAATAAGTCAGTGAAATAAACAATTTATTTTCACTCTAGGAAATGACGTCACAAAATTATCGTAAATGTACACACTTGGCGCATTAACATTAAAAAAATTAATCCTATAAAATTACATCTAAAAATTTTTAGATTTGAAAAATCTATATAATAATAAGTATAACTAATCAACCGTGATGAATATCAATAATAATGTCACTCGTGTCGAACAACGCAATGGATTTAAATCGTTTTGGAACAAGTTCCAAAACTCGTTTAATCCTGCGTTGTTCGGAACTCGTGACATTATTATTATTGATATTCATCACGGTCGATTAGTTATACTATAATTATTAATTTATTATCCCTATAAACAATACCAAATAATTTTGATAATTTGTTTCGGTGAATACCAGTAATACTCTTTTGGAGAATATGCACCAATTATCATTGCTGATAAAAATTATAGGTAAAAGGGGGCGATCAAAGGTTGCAGCGGAATGGTTATTTATTTCATAATTTGTTGAATAAATAAACTTCACTCCATGTTTATTTAACAATGGCCATTCTACAGCGTGAAAATTTTTAAAAAGGGTGTTAAATTTTACAATCTGACCTTAAATTTTGAGTTCTAATTTATTTGATTTTTCTTCTCCTCTCACATTTGCTCCTTGCTCCCTTTCCAAATCGACGACCTGTCCTACATTGACGATTGACGTTGTTTGCAAAAGACGGAAGGGACTTTTTTATTTGCACAATGTATTAAGTAAAATAAAACCTCAAAATTAACCATAGTAAATCAGCATTGGTGATGAGAATTAAAGTTGTGCAGCGTTGGATTTGCGGAACATTACTGGTAATCATAGATTTTTTAAATGGCATTTTTCATATCACACACTTTATCAGCCCAAGGTCATTTTAGCCCAAGAGCCGTGAGGGCTGATGAAGGTTGTGATATAAAAATGAAATGTAATGATATCTTAATCATAAACTTCAACTGTAAAAGAAATTTTCACCGGAAAAATCTCCATGCTCATACTTTTGTATATTGTATACTTTATTTGATATGACGATATCGTGTGCAATGTTTATCATTTTAACAGAAATACAAGAAAGGCAGGGTAAACTTTGGAAAGATATTTAGATTTTTTTATCACTAAACAAGCTTTTTTAATAGATATCAGTTCCTTACGAAAATTATGAAGGTTCGATCCAAACTGTGATTCAAGATTGATTTTCAACTTAGTACTAGGATGAATAACTCTTTTGACCGCTCACTAGTAAAGGCTGTTAAGCTACTACAAAATACAACTGCAACTGAAGGAGAGGCTTGGGGAGACATAAAACCGTGTAACCCTCTTTTTCTTTTGACAGGATCATTGCCCTTGACATTTGTACATGCTTTCTCTTTTAGCCCTTTTGATATCTACTCTTGACAATTCTGTTCTATAAATTTGTTATTTCCCTTACTTGTTCATTTATTGAAACACATGTACAACACAACAAAATGTACTGTTAATTATGCAACTTCGGTATTTTAGTAATTCTTCTTTCAAAGCATACATTTTCCCATTACTTATAAAGAGAATATATAAAGAGTATACTCTGTAGAGATAATCATGGTAGACTTTCTAAGACTTAGAAAGTCTACCATGATTATCTCAACTGAGTGGCAACCGGTTGGAGGAAAAAGACATATTTGAAACGTTTTTGTGTACTTGTGAAATGTGAAAATGTGAAGAACAACAATGATACATTTTGTTCCATTTCTTTGTATGTATTTGTAAAGAATTTATCTCATGTGCATTTACTATATATTCCTTGATTGCTTATTTGTAAAAGATCAAGAATAAACATTCATTGTACTTACATATCCGTCATCATCATTGGATGGCATTACAACCAAATTGTTCCCATTTCTATCCAGTGATTCTACTACTATACCCAAATTCGAAGATGGCACTTCAAGCCATTTTTCTACTGCAGCTAATAGACGAATTCGCTGCCATCCACGAGAACTTCTCTTTTTCTCGCTGAAATATTCTCTCACTGGAAAGTCTTTATTTTCTCCATTTGAATCAAGTTTATAAACGAATATTTTTTTCACACTTGGATCGGCTAAAGGGTTTGTATAAACCCAAATATAACATTCCTCAAGGACTTTGTCTGTTAGGTCAGGCAATTCAAAGTGAATGGCATTCGGCTGTTCATTGTCAGTTGTCACTGAAACAAAAACAAGATTTATGTAGTTGATATTGCGAAATACTGTGATGTAATCGTGACTTAAATGTTTGTATTTTTAAACTATTGGACCGATGCAACTGCTGGTGGACCAAAGGTCACCGGGGGTATTCACCAGTCCAATTGTCAGACTTGTCTTACATGAAAATTTACATACGTTTTATAGAAATTTACTGTTTGTATCAAAATTCTAACCATTAAAAATACTACGGCTTCATTCCGTGTATGACACTCGGTAGATGTCCTTAGTACTGGATTTGGCTTCCTATTTCGGCATTTTTGGTAATTAGTACTCCTATTCTAACTTTTTTTTGGGGGGGGGGTGATGGCTTTCCATATTATTTGATTCTAATTCTACTGATGATAGGTTACTCCTTGTAACACGTGTAGAGAATAACAAAATTTACTGTTTAGCATGCAACTTTGGTATTTTTGTATTTTTCAGCAATATTGTTATATATGTACATTTTACAACAGACAAAAAAATCTAAGATGAAACGTGCACTTTAGAACAAACAAAAAAATTAATATAAGTTATAAGGGTATACAGGAAAGGGACTTATTTTTTGCAATGCTTAAAGATTAGCAGTTATACAACTCTGTTTGGTAATTTTGTTAATATCCTCATTTTTTAATATCAAGGATGTTCTCTGCTCTATCTGCAATAAAAAGAGATAAAATATAAATCACCTTTATCTCTGCTCCATCTGCAATAAAAAGAGATAAAATATAAATCACCTTCAGCTCAACAGTGTTAGTTAATTATTGATTCCTATCTCAATGTATTGATGTATTACCTTTTTCAGAAATAACAAAACGTTTTCCAGTGAGAACACGACTCAAAAGTCCAGTATTATGTGTTTTATTAGCAAGGTTATCGAGTTAAATTAATAACCCCATAAGTATTTTTATCGGTGTATAGAAAATAAGAAAATACCGAAGTTACAGTTAATGTATTTTCTGCACATGTGGATTTCGACAATTTATGTCTCATCAGTGCAGATGGAACCAAAACATTTGGAGGTCCATTTACTGAAAAAACATGTTAAAGCTGATAGAGAACAAATAACCAAAAGTATCTAAATAGAAAAGCCAAAATTCAGCTAAGGACAGAGCTATGCATGAGGGAGATACTCCTCAGTTTTAAACAACATTTTTCAAAAGCAAGTCTCAATACAATCGGTTTCGGGTAAGCACGGATGTACTGACTACTGGGTTGGTGAATACCCTCGTGGACAAACAGTCTACTAGCAAAGGCATCGGCCCAGTGGTAATAAATAACAAGTACAGAACAAGTACAGAAGTTACTGTTAATGTATTTTCTGCATATGTGCATTTCAACAACTTAAGTTTCATCAGTACAATTCAAACCAAAACATTTGGAAGTTCATTAACTGAAAAACATTTTTAGCTGATAGAAAATAAATAACCAAAAGTATCTAAATAGAAAAGCCAAAATAGCTAAGGACAGAGCTATGTATAAGGGAGATACTCTTTAGTTTAAGAGAATTTTTTTTTTCAAAATTTAGATATTGCAAGTTTCAATACAATCGGTTTGGGGTCAGCACCGAAGTACTGACTACTTGGTTGGTGAAGTAATTGACGAATGAAATCATGAACATGTACAAAAATGTATGAAAGCTAAAATTATTATCAATCTATCATTCAATTCCATAAATTGGTATAAAATTGAAACTAACTTATTTATTCTATAAATTCAACATCACACTTGATTCTAAAACTGAAATTAACATTCTGTGTACAAGTCGATGTAAACATTCCTTTTATTAATAAAAAAAACTATATCTTTTTTAAATATCTACTTCCAGGTGATATAAAAAATACAGAGAAAACAACATGAAAATGATGTAAGTATAGATAAAAATTGCAGTACTGACAGACAATTATATCTATTACCCATTTATGCATATTATGTTACAAGATTTTTTTTCTGCTTCATATTCATTTTTAGCTCACCTGGCCTGAAAGGCCATGTGAGCTATTGCCATCACTTGGCATCCGTCGTCGTCCGTCGTCGTCGTCCGTCGTCCGTCGTTACCTTTTTCAAAAATCTTCTCCTCTGAAACCACTGAGCCAATTTTTACCAAACTTGGCCTGAATCATCACCAGGGTATGCAGTTTCAAAATTGTGTTCGATTAGTCCGAAGACCAAACAACATGGCCGCTGTTACTAAAAATAGAACATGGGGGTAAATTGCTGTTTTTTGCAAATAACTCGAAAACCGTTATAGATATCAAAAATATGACAGCGGTTAAAATGATCAGCATGGCAAGATCTACCTGCCCTGCAATTTTGAAGAAAATCCGAAAACCCATTTTGGAGTTATTGCCCTTTTTCCGTAAAATGTTCAAAATTTTAATATTTTTAATTTTTTATTAGGAAAACTATAACAGATAGAAGTCAAGTTGAAATTGCAAAAATGTTCAGCATACCAAGATCTATCCCTCTGAAAATTTTGAAGCAAATCTGAATACCCATGTTGAAGTCATTGCCCTTTATTGTCAAATTTTTGCTATTTTATACATTGTTCGTCTAAAGATCAACTCCTCTGACACCGCTGGGCCAATTGCATTCAAACTTGGTCACAATAGTTCTTGGGTGGACCACATTAAAAATTGTGTCCGACATGTCCGCACCTAATCCAAGATGGCCGCCAGAGGGGACCATAGATTAACATTGGACCCTATGGGGAATACATTAAAAAATCAAGTCCTTTGAAACCGCTGGGCCAATTGCAACCAAATTTGGTCACAATAGTCCATGGGTGGACCACATTAAAAATTTGTGTCCGACATGTCCGCATCTAATCCAAGATGGCCACCAGCGAGGACCATAGATTAACATTGGACCCTGTGGGAAATGCATTAAAAAATAAACTTCTCTGAAACCGCTTGGCCAATTGCAACCACACTTGGTCACAGTAGTCCTTGGGTGGACCCCATTCAAAATTGTGTCTGACATGTCCGCACCTAATCCAAGATGGTCGCCAGCGGGGACCATAGATTAACAATAAACTCTACTGGAAATGCATTAAAAAATCAAGTCCTCTGAAACCGCTGGGCCAATTTGAACCAAACTTGGTCAAAATAGTCCTTTGGTGGTTCCCTTTAGACATGTCCGCATCTAATCCAGATGGCAGCCAGTGGGACTATAGTTTAAATTTGGACCCTATTCAAATTCATCAAAAAAATTCCAGTGATCTCAGTTTGGCAGTACTGTTGAAGAATAAATCGATAGGATTGTATAAATTTTTTTTACAAACCAAAAGCTGGTTACAACAGGAATTTATAATTGGCCAATTAAGCCAGGGAGGAAATTGTCTGTTTTTCAATTTTGAGTAATTATCGGGATTGCAGATATTGTTTTAGCAATTTCTTTATATTTATTACCTCCCTTTATGGTGTTCTCTTTCACTTCCTATTTACTGAATTTTGGTGGGTAAGAATGTTGATTGTTTGTTAAAAGAAATTTTAAGATCTTCAATAAGACGAAGGAAGCAATTTTATCATGGAAAACTGTTGAAATATTGACAGGCTCTGTGTGAGCAATGCCGAATTTGCACAAAGTCACATCTGACTTTTCAAATAACATCCATAATTGTGAGTCAAAATAGGTTCATAGTGATAGTGGAACAAATGCATAAAATGTCATTGACATATCTAGTAGGTTTATTCTGTCTAGAACTTATTTCTCCATTTGATTATGAAATGTGTTCCTGTTGAACTTTCACTGGGGAGTCTGGTCACAGGCACTTGTTTATTTTTTATTTCAAAA
>MJUU01033984.1:55151-69030 GCA_002080025.1 Modiolus philippinarum | reverse complement strand
CATTGTCCGATTTCAATGAAATTTGGTTTCCAAATAGGTTTTGATGTCACAACTTCAAAAGTGATGTTGAAAATTATTAGGTGACCGCCGTTTTCAAAATGGCCGCCAAAAAAGGCGGAAATTAATGTTGTCTGACTTCAATGAAATTTGGTTTTCAAATAGGTATTGATGTCGCAACTTCAAAACTTATGTTGAAGATTGTTTGCTGACCGCCATTTTCAAAATGGTTGCTAAAAAAGGCGGGAAAATTGTTTGTTGACCGCCAATTACAAAATGATGGCTAGCCCAAAAAAAAGAAAAATAGCTAGTACAACATGATCGGACTTTAAATACTGTTCAAGATATTGTTGGTGTTAGGGGTACTAAAGTTTGAGAGACTGATGATCAACTATATAACTTACAATGTTACCACAATTGTGGCAACTGAAAGCCAGGTGAGCGATACAGGCTCCTGGGAGCCTCTAGTTTCAAAAAGGTGTCAGATGCCTGAGGAAAAACAATGACATAAATTATAATATTTATTCAATCTTATCAACGCTTATCCAATTACAATTTATAGGTACTGATTTTGTAACAATAATAAAGTTTAATTGACTATTGCAAAAGTAAAAACAGCAGTATATTAAAAAATAAAACAGAAATGGGCATAAATTTTAGTTCTGCAGATGACAGTTTCCTATTTTACTTAGAAACTTGCTATATCTTATGCAAGAAAATATTGTATAAAAGTAAGGGTATCTCATTTGTGCACAGTTCTGTCATAAACTTATTTGTAGAGACTTTGTCTCATGTACATTTACACAACATCTTTTCATTGCTTATTTTGCCATTATTAGTTGTTATTGATTATTCGTTCTCTATCATCATTCAAAGATATTTTGGCTTACTGTCTTCTTAATGTTTTGATTTTTCCGCACAATTGCTGTCGGCATCATCATTTGCAAAATTTAAATAACGGTACGTTCTTTACTTTGGTATTCTGCTTGCACGTTAAGAATAAAAAATGGAATACCAAAAGAATTGAAAGAGTGCAAATGCAAAAAATTAAAGTAAGAAAAATTTGCTAGGCAGAAATTTGTAGCAAGAGTCGTAATTGTCTATCACGAAATGATTGTGTATACTGACAACTTATATACTTTTATACTGTACCAAAAGAGGAGCAAACCGTCAGTGTTAAAAAGAATATTCAATTCACTTTCTTCAGGAAAAAGTGACCAGGTTCTATTTTTGTTTTAGAAAATTTATCAGAAAAACAAATATTAGATGGAAGTTGTATGATTGTGATAAATATGGACAAATTTGGAATTTTGACTTAAGTAAAATAATGATCAAATTTTGCACTATTATTGTCATTTATGAACTGATTTTTGTTTTACCAGCATACTTTAGGCTCATTAAGCTTACCAACAGTTTAGCTGCAAGCACTCCTCGACCAATCTTTCAAAATAACTCTTTGTTTCAGTAGATAGTTATTTGTCGTTAATATTCTAACTTGTTGGGCTTTATTAGTTTTCTAATACAATAAGAAAATGGTTAAACCCTACCATGGGCTTCTGCTAGTAAAAAGTCCGACTGTCCATACTTTCTATCGTTGATTGTGTTTTTGTTGACGAGTTTTTCGTAAATTATGGCATGTGATTCTTATTTTGCATTATCGAAATGTTTACTGTTCTATGCTATGTTTCAAACTGACAAGTTTTCATATTTTAATTCTATTAAGTCAATACTAAAACTAAAACTTTAATTTGGAAAATTAGTATCAATCACAAAGTATGCATCAAGATCCAAGACGACTCCATGATATCCTTTTTCCATTTTACATAATAAAAGAAGTCATTTGGACGATTTTATCTCAAAACAGAGAACTGTTTGAACTTTCGATTTGAGTTGTAAATTTGTTGATGTAATTTTTTTTAAAAAAGGGGGGAATCCAACACTGGTGCAAGTTCCAAATGTTTATCCCATTGATCAGTAAAAGAAAAAACTTTGGTGTTTGTTACTTTCTGGATTATTAAGGATACAGCAAAAATCTAAGAAGTTTACCAACTTGATGAGTTAGGATATCATTTGGACACTAACAATATCTAAATCAGAAAACTTTGTTTGAAACAAAGGAGTTTCTCCCTCTTGCAAATCCCTGTCCTTAAATGATTTTGGATTTCAATTAAGATCTTTTTATCATTTGTTCTCTATCAGCTTTTATTTATCTTTTAGTTGCTGACACGCCACGATATAGCTGAAATATTGCTGGAGTTGGCGTAAAGCAACAATCAATAAATTAAGTAGCTGATTTTCCTATGGTTTCACTTTATCTGCACTGAAGAAACAAAAGTTGTCGAAATGTGCAGCTCGTAAATTTACAGTATTTTCGGTATTCTGTTATTTAAAACGTCTTTCAATTTAAGGAGGCTCACTGGTCACATTTTTGAATTTGTGTCAGATTTCAGAACTCCTCTGGTTTTGACCAGTTCAATGGCATAAAGAATTTTGCGCACGGACCCCCACTTTTTATTTCATGAATATGTTCTATAGGTCAAATTAAGACACCTGACAAGTTTTCATAAAATTCTTGATATAACTTCTTAGCTTTTAGACAAAAAATAATCCTAATGTTATATTAAGGGAAAATCCAGAGAAATCTATTTCCCGCCAAATTTTTTAATGACTTGTATCTCATTAAAAAGCACACGGACCTATATAATTCTTTTTACCATTTCATTTAGCGTACAATGCTTAGTAAATTAAGATAGGTTTCAAGAAACAACATCAGGAGAGAGCCTCCTTAAAAAGGTTACTTGTTTGATATCTGAAGATGGAATTTATAAAGATATTTGTGGTTCAGAAGGTTCTCAGCTTGATTAGGACTGATAAAACAAGTGTTTAAGATGATAATACAATGATTTACTAAGGTTTTGTTGAAAAAGACTTCCTTGATTAGCAAAAATAAATAGTTCACCTATAAAAGTCCGAGAAAGTAACCATCATTATTAGCAAAATCATTTTAAATTAGAAGAGGATTACCCAGTACTTAAGCCCCGGGGCAACCTAAGTTGTCAGTACTTCGGTGCTTGCCCGAAAATATATTTGCTTCGTAAACTTGCAAAAGCATAATATTAACATTTGCATAAAACTAAGGACTATCTCTCTCATGCAGATCTCTGTACCTAGATTTTTGGGGCTTTCTTTTAGACAATTTTTTATCCTTAGTTCAGATTTTACAAAGTTTTGGTACATCGGCAAATGACTTTTATAGTCTTCAAATTCAAATGCTCATATTTGATCTTCACTGAACAGACGTAAGATGTCACAATGGCAATATGAAGAAACTACATAAATAGTTCCTTCTTTAGCAATGCTTCTTTATGGAATACAAGGGTTGAGTGTGCGGGGATGTATGAACATTAACTGATCCCATATATTTGTGTAACTTATGCTCATTTTATTAATAAAATTTCTATTTTCAAAGTTATAGTGTTTGGATAAAAATTGCCTTTTTTACTGTATATATCATGCTTATTTTTAAAACTTCTACCCCGAAACACATATTTAGACAGTACTTTTCTATGGTAAATTCAGTTATTTCTAACATAAATAATATTTTTTCGATAACTACCATTAATCAATATGTTATCAACACTAAAACCTTTTTGCCATCATAATGACTTAAAAATGTACTTTTTGCACTAAAATGATAAATGTTTCCGTTGTAAAATTATAATTTTCCCTTAGGACCTACAGAACATAGAAACTCATAAACGCATGCAATTTCATATAAAACGACACAAAAAGATATAAAAAAAACTAATACAATTGTAAAACGGATAATAAGTAAAAAAATATCGTCGGTATTTTGATCTGAATTTTTATTCGTTTCAAGTTATAGTCTTTAAAAACGTTTTAATTTGGTTTGCACTGAAGAAACATAAGTTGTCAAAGTGACCATCTATAGTAACTAAAATTACAGTTACTTCATTATTTAGTTCTAACTAACAGCTAACGTAAAATATGACGATAAACCCCTAATAATATTTCATGTTTTTTTTAAATATATGGTAAATCTTTGACGTTAGTCTGTGACTAACACAAAATACAATAAAATTACTTACGATTTTTAGACAAAATGAAAGACTTTTCTGATTGTCCAAATTCATCTTCATAATCCTGTTGTGAACTACGATAAGAACCATCGTTTTGCATACTTAATTCCTCTCTGAGTTCGGAACGTTGCTTTAATCTTTGGAATTGAGGGATTTTTGGTAGATTTGTATTTGTCACATTGGGCATACCAAGTACATCAAGCCTTAATGCATGTAGAATTTTGTTTTTAATTGATTCGATTCTGTGCTTTTTTTGGTCATCTCTCCTTACACAGGAGCTACATCTAGATCCATTTGATTCTTGTTGTTGCATAGTTTGATTATTCAATTTTTCGATTAGAGATTCATTGTCAAGATCTGAATGTTGGGTATCTTCTTGTGAAATCACGCGCCTTAACTGCTCGCTGGATATATGACTGAGGTCGTGCTCCCTCAAATCCACTCGAGCAGTACTGCAGAACATGACTTTTAACAGAACGGATAAAATAAAAGACTTGAAGAAAAATAGTGGTATGTTGCGCATTTTCCTTCTTAGTGAAACAGCTGATCGCTGCTACTTTCCGTTCCGGACCAGTAACTGTCATGGAATGCCCAAGGCTTTTATACTGACAATTGGTCAGATCTATACATTCAGAAATAGATATCAATTATAACATGAAAAATAAGATTGACAGTTAATTCACAACATAGATAAAAGTAGTTGTCAAACTTATAACGTATCCTATTATATTTCTATTGTAATCATCGGAGGCGTGAACAACCATACGAATTACCTGTGGCTTCTTCTTATATACTCTCCAACTATCGAGATATATGGCATATCACATAACATTTAACTACATTTCAAACACTTATATACTATCAGATTTGCTAACAGATGTCTGACAAATACCTTATGTCAATTTTGATTTGGTTTAAAGTATCCAGAATTGATATTATAAAGCTTCTCGTTACTGCTAACTGCTTCTGGAAGAGATAATTATATGTCAAAAGAACAAAAAGTAACACAATTTTCTTTGACATGTGTTTTAAATCATTCTCACAAGCTTATCACGTTATGAAAGCAAAGACTCTCGCTAATGATCTATTTCACATGATGACAGCTAAATTTATTACTACGCTAAGCTACAAGCCGTTTATCAATACCTTCAAATTTTTTTTGCTATGCAAATTTTCTAGAATTTTTACAATATGAGAATAGTTACGTAACATCTAACCTGTATTCCGTGGTCCTATTTCATATTGAAAAAGATTTGTTATAATCTCTCTGCTTCAAATATTTTCTTCGCATAAAAATCGA
Organism: Modiolus philippinarum; assembly: GCA_002080025.1. Classification (NCBI taxonomy): domain Eukaryota; kingdom Metazoa; phylum Mollusca; class Bivalvia; order Mytilida; family Modiolidae; genus Modiolus; species Modiolus philippinarum. The sequence continues at coordinate 63,633 of MJUU01033984.1, read as the reverse complement.
TAATTAAATGAAATGCATCTCCTATACATATAATATCAATTAATTGCCTGGAGTATAATGTAAAGTTGTTAGAAAAAAACAAAAGGATTCGAATAAAAGTTTTAACGCTCTGTTTATAAGACATTTACAATGAATGTCATCAAGATCTTTAAATGAAACACAGTATACGCACGACTAATATAATGACTATTTACCCAACAATGAAAATTTAAAAAGATTTTTTTCTTTTTACCTTTATACTATTCTTAAGAATATTCGGCGATCTAGATTTATGAAACGATTACACTTTCAGCACGTATTCAATCACAAACAATTCGAATAAATGATTATGATAAATGTTGATATATCTAATAAATGTAACATTTATACAATATAAGATGGCGTTTAAAAAGTAAAATTTAAATACAACATTTTTATAGAAATGTTATAATGAAACTTTTAAAATGGAATTTAAGGTTGCATAATATGAATTTGGATTATAAAAATAAATAACTCAGGTGGAATAATAATTTGATATAGTTTTAAAATTATTAAAAGTTACCTTTATTAAAATGGCCATACAGCTCATTAAAATTATTGCAGTTGGAGTAGACATATGTGTTATGTTCTCGTGTTCATTTACTCCATATCCTTCGTTTAATACTATATAAAATCAAATTTTAAAGAGCAATATAAAGTAAATGAATACAATCTAAGGTGTCTAGAATTTAACAAATGTAATAAATAAGGAATTATTTGAAATACACTTTTCAGGCGCCATTATAAAAAATGTAATATTTGGCATCAAATTCAATAAAATCAATTAAGTTGACTTTATAGAATAAATTCAATATATGATATCAGCTGAAATGCAAAAGTCTAATAGAGTAATGTTATATTTGGCATCAAATGATTTGCAATTATAGATGGGGTTGAAAGATATGTAAAACAAATGTTATATTTAGCATTAATGGTTATTCTTTTCATTGCAGATAAAGTAAAAATACCTAGAGGACAATTTTCCACAATATGTATAGAGGCTGATAGAGAATAAATAATCATTATAATCTAAATTAAATGTGAAAAAAAATAATGTGGCCTTACTGAAGTAAATTTGACATTTTGAATTGATTTAACACTTTTTAGGTAACCCGTATGAAGAAAACGAAATCTTTGGCATCAAGTAAAGTTTGATGATACATCAGTTTTATAGGGGTTCACATTGCTAGTGCTTTAGTTGTGTGGCGTTCTTGTTCATTTTTGTTTATCTGTTTTGTCTTTGTCATACTGTCTCAATTCGTTTTGCTGTGAATTGCCGTGATTTTTTATTTATGATTTTAGAATTTCCCCTTTCCTCGTTCTTGCTTCGGTATTCGTTTGCTGGTGTATTAGAGATAGATGTAATATTTGGCATTAAGTTAAATACATTTAATGAATATCATTATTTATTTTGCATCAAGTGAAATACAATTTAAGGTGATTTTTATACAAAACGTCTAATTTTTGTAGTATATGATATACCTTCTGTAAATAATTTTAATAATATTTTGTACAATGTGAAATACAATTAAAGTTGTCCTATGAAAATGCGTCATTTGAAATATAATTGCAACATCTGTATGCCTGTAAATCAATGACTGGTATTTGTATCTTGTTTCTTGGAAAAATGTTTATGAAACAGTAATTGTTTTGCAATTAATAGTAAATGACAACATTGTTGTCACTGTTGCAGTTGTCACTACAGAAGTTTTACGGTATTCACCACGATTTGAAAGACCTTTACAATGTTTCTATTATACATATGCAAACAGATCCAAATTGTTACCGGACTTGCACCGACTGTGACAAAACCCGACTTTTCACTGGCAGTGTGACGTTTGCCACGCGTTGAGCAGATCATGCTTACCCTTCTGCAGTCCCCTGATGATACCTCGATTATTATAGGGGTTCACACAGCCAGTGCTTTAGTTGTGTGGCGTTCTTGTTAATTTTTGTTAATTTTTTTGTCTTCGTCATACTGTCCCAATTCGTGTTGGCGTGATTTTAGAATTCCCCTTTCCTTCTTCTTGCTTCGGTATTCGTTTCAAAAGTAAAGGTAAAAATGGCAAGGAACACTTTATAGCATACTTTTTTTCCTTAAAAAAGGCAACATATGTTAAGTCCATAAAGATCTCCCTCACACAAGGCGCTGTCCTCGTTTTATTGTAGCTTTTATTTGGGTTCTAGTGTAGCTTTTGTTTGGGTTCTAGTGCTGCTGATGAGGAATAAATTTCCGATATGGCCATACAGCTCATTAAAATTATTGCAGCTGGAGTTAACATATGTGTTATGGTCTCATGTTCATTTACCCCATATCCTTTCGTAAAATATTTCATTCAGATTTATTTGGCTTTTTGTCCTCTATCTTTCCTTCTTCTTTCGGTTTATGGACTTCTTAATTTGATTAATCTGCATTATAATGGCAAAATTTGTCGAAAGGGCCATCAGCAAAAATAATTAACTTATATTAACTTCGGTATTATTAACTTCCTCAATGATGCATCAGGTGATTGCAATTTGATGTCCAAATATATTCACTAATCAATTGCCTCTGTACTTCGTTGGTGGTAGCAAAAACTGATTGTTTTGAAGATTCCAATAACTTTCCAAATGTGTTTGAAACTGATGCTTATTTCCTTTGTGCAAAGCTCTGTCTTTCCGTTTATGGAGTGTTTTGATTTGATCTCACTGAAGCAATATTTTGTCGAAATGACCACATGCAGAAACGATTATAGCAGTAACTTCAATATTTTTTTTCTCTTGCTGAAACATGAAATATTAACTATTACAAAAATCACTATCAGATGTGTTATGATCTTGTTTGGACATTCTGATCTTATCAAGATTTTAGCAGGCCTCAAGACCAGTGAAGTTCGTTTAGATCTAACAAGATCAAATTGTTTTCTAAAATGAATGCTCGGTTATTTTCATTTAAAATATGCATTTCTTTTTCAAATTGACACGTCATTTACTGATTGTACGTGCTTTCAACTCTTTGATCTTTATATTTATGAACATTTTTTTTATTTAATGTCCATTTTAGCTCGCCCGAATAAAGGTCATGTGAGATTTTGCCATCAATTGGCGTCCGTCGTCGACCGTTGTCTATTCGTCCGTTAACTTTTACTTAAAGATCATCCTTTCTGAAACTGCATGGCCAATACTAATCACACTTGGCCTGGATCATCACTAGGGTATGCTTTTTCAAGTTTGTGATTTTGAACAACATGACTGCTGTTACTAATCTGACGAGGGTTTAAAATGATCAGCATGATGAGATTTACCTACTTTGCAATTCGGAGGAAACTTCAAATATCCGTGTTGGAGTTATTGTCCCTTTTCCATGGAATTTTCGTTTGCTTTTTTTTTATTTTTATTTAAAAAAACCAGCAGCAATGTAATATTTATGTGTCCTGTAATTTGGAAGAAATTCTGATAACCCATATAGAATTATTGCCCAATTTTCTTTGAATTTTTGCGATTTTAATACATTTTTTGCTTTATCTCACAAGTTTGAATTGCAAAAGTATAAAGCTTATCAACTACTACAATTTCGACATAAGTCCAGTGCGATGGCATATTATCCAGATGTCTGCAAGCAGAGAACANTTGCTCATTTCGTTAAAAACATGGCCACCAGCACAGAACATAGTTTATTTTGGCCCTATGGGAAATTCACATAAAAAACATGGCCACCATGCAGAACATCGAAAACCCTGCTTCAGCATTTTGTCAGGTGAGCGATACAGGCTCAGTGTCTGAGCCTCTAGTTTGCTTTTTCTCACAAGTTTGAATTGCAAAAGTGTAAAGCTTATCAACTACTACAATTTCGACATAAGTCCAGTGCGATGGCATATTATCCAGATGTCTGCAAGCAGAGAACATGGTTTATGTTAGGACCCAATGGGAAATGCTTTCAAATATCTTCTCCTCTAAAACTAAAGCTAATGGGAACCAAACTTGATAACAATAGTCCTTGCAAAGTTTCCTTCAAAGTTAATGATTTTTATTTTCGTACCTCATCAAACCGAATATAGTTTATCATAGGAAACCTATAGGTAATGCATTCTAAAATCTACTGAGACAATTCGAACCAAACTTGCTACAAATGTCCTTTGGTAGTCCTCTTCAGAGCTTATGATTTTTGTCTCTCACGACGTAAGCCACTGAAAACGAGATATTACTCTCCGGCGGCATCGGCGGCATTGTAAACCATCTCAAAACCTACATAAAAAATACCAGAGTTACTGTGAATTTAAATTCTTCATAAAGAAAAAAGAAGGGAAACGGGGAATGTGTCAAAGAGGCAACAACCCAAAGGGGAGTTATAACAACTCAAAGCTACCATAAGATCTTCAATGAACGGTGAGAAAACCCAACTCCCAATGGCAGGTCGGAGTCGGCCCCTGAATAAAGAGTAATCAAGTTCAGCGAAATAAACATCATCCTAGACTCCTATAGACATAAAGTAAACTAGAAAAAAGACAAGACACACAAAGGCTTGATAAATTTCCTGCTGTGGCGGGATTAAACTAGATTTATTGGGCCCAAACCTTCCCCCTAAAGCCAATGTGATAAATCAAATAACAATCGTAACATCAGTAAAATTCAGTTGGCAACAGGACTGAGTCAATTGTGAAAAATGAAACCGAAAGAACTAAATATACGGACATAAACATGAAATCACAAGAGACTACTAGCAGTTAACTGACATGCAAGCTCCAGACTCATTACCAACTGACAAAGTAAGTTATGTACCCTCAGTTTACAGCTTCCACCAAGATCCCTTCCTGTGAGGAGTTTAGCATAATGATTTCATGCATATACCGGAATACATAACCCGTGTCCATGCAATACAGATTTTAGAAATTAAGAATGTGTTCAGTTAAAATGCAAAGACCCTATCAAAAAATCAATGTTAATACTAAAGAAGGCCATACGTAATGACTTGACGACAATACCGTAATTATAACCCTTATGAATTAGACGATTTAAAGGTTTTATAAGTTTGTTAGACGAGTTTAAGTATTTTTTACTCTTATGTAAAACATTATCGTAAAATAAGGGATGTGAAATACCAGCCTTGATTAGATGTTTACAGGTTGCATTGTATTTATGAACTAAGTCTTTATATCGGTGATAAAATTTAGTAAAGGTTTTAACTAGATTGTGATAATGAAAACCCTGATGTAATAGTTTTTCAGTTATGAAAAGATTCTGTTCATTTAAATCGCAAACGTTATTACATACTCGAGCAAATCGAACAAGTTGAGATATGTAAACACCAATGCTGGCGCTTATGGAACATCGCCATCCAGAAATGGATAATTAACTATGGGAAAAGAAAAATCGTCCCTTTTATCGTAAATTTTAGTATCTAATTTATCATTCGTTATATCAAAATTGATGTCTAAGAACGGACAATGATGATTATCAGAATTAGCTTTATTCAAAGTAAGTTCTTTAGGGTAGATGTCCTTATAATACGTATTGAAGTCGTCATTATTTAAAGTTAAAATATCTCCAAATATCGGAAAGCGTTGTTAAACTTTTCAATTAAATACTGTTTAGATGGGTCTTTGCTGATAAACTGAGCATAGCAGTACAAAAAGAGGTCCGCTATAAGTGGTGCACAATTGGTACCCATAGGAATCCCTATGACCTGGCGATAAATACAGTAACCGAAATGAATGAATATATTGTCAAGTAAAAATTCAAGTGCTTAAATCATATCAAAACAAGTCCAATTAGTTGAATTTCTTTTGTTTTGTATTATTAAAATGTGTTTTAAAGGAATTAGAACATATATATTCACAATCGGATTTTTTTAATGCCCATTGAATAAGACGTCTGAATTTTTCCTTTATAAGATTATGTTGTAAGGTAGTATAGAGGGTAGAGAAATCAAAAACTTTCAAGGGATTCGAAAGAGGCATTATAAGCATTCAATTTATCGAGAACTTCCAATGAATTTTTACACTCCAAAAATGATTGACACCACTGTTTTCGTATACTTTGTTACAGAAATTTATAACCAGGTTTTTAATAGCAGTCAAAGTATTAGTGAGTATTATAGAAATTTTAGTTGTAGAACAGTGACTAGATGACAATATGAATCTAGATTTATATGGCGTTTTGTGGAGTTCAGGAACCCAGTACATAGTTGGAAGTGTTTTACTATCAGGTTTAGCCTGTAACGATGTGGCTGTTAGAAAATGTATGTTTGTAATTTCACTTTCCGTTAATTGGGTTAATTGAAAAGTATGTGAACTGGTTATTTCTTTTTGGAGTACTTCTACATATGTTTACGACAAACTATGATGATGTTATTAGCAGCATGATGATGTTATTAGTTATATGCACATTTCGACTTATATCTCTTCAACGCAGATCAATTCAAAACATTCGGAAATCAAAATATGTTAAAGTTGACAGAGAACAAATTACCATTAGGATCTAAAAAGGAAAGCCAAAAATCAGCTAACAAGAGGGAGATATTCCTTCGTGAACAAAATTTTCTTTTATTTGGATATTGAAATTTTTCAAATAAAATCGGTTTTCGGGGCAGCATCGAAGCACTGGCTAATGGATTGGTGAATACCGTCGGGGACTAATAGTCCGCCAGTAGTGGCATCGGCCCAGTGCTAATAAAAACAAAATACCGAAGTTACTGTGAATTCAGATTCTGCATATGCGCATTGTAGATCAAATCAAACATTTGGAAATCCACAGATATATGTTAAAGCTGACAGAGAACAAATTACCACGAAAGTAAAAATCAAGTTAAAGACAGGGCTATGCAAGAGGGAGATACTCCTTAGTTTTTAACAAAATTTTCTTAAATTTAGATGATGAAAGTTTCCAAATAAAATAGATTTTCGGGCCAGAACCGAAGTACTGGCTACTGGGTTGGTGAATACCCTCGAGGACTAACAGTCCACCAGCAGTGGCATCGACCCAGTGGTGATAAATAACAAAATACCGAAGTTACTGTGAATTTAGATTATGCATATGCACATTTCGACAACTTATGTCTCTACGGTGTAGATCAAATCAAAACATTTGGAAATCCACAAACCAAAACATATGTTAAAGCTGACAGAGAACAAATTACCAATAGAATCTAAAAGCTGACAGAGAACAAATTGCCAATAGGATCTAAAAAGGAAAGCCAAAATCAGGACAGAGCTATGCAAGAGGGAGATACTCCTTTGTTTTTAACAAAATTTTCTTAAATTTAGATATTGAAAGTTTTCAAATAAAATAGGTTTTCGGGCCAGCACCGAAGTACTGGCTACTGGGTTGGTGAATACCCTCGAGAACTTATAGTCCACCATCAGTGGCATCGGCCCAGTGGTAATGAATAAATAACTTATGTTTCTTCAGAAATAATAACTTTAAAATATATAATTATATGCAACATCGTTTTTCAACAAGTAGCTAACCTTTTCAGCGTTACATGTTTCAGTTGACCTTGACCTTGTCTTCATTGTTCAATGACTTCATAAAAATTGCGACATAGTTTCATATTCAAGTTTCTCTGGTTTTGTGATACAAAGATCTATTATATTAAGTATATAGATGTATTCTCTTGGGTACATGCGAGTTTGCCACTTATCAGTTGACCTTGACATAATTTGCACGGTTCAGTGACTTTGTCAATTTGCGACAAAGTTTCAATTCTATTTATGGTCCATTTTAATGTATAGACATACTGTATTTTGTCTATTGCTACATTTAGGCGGATGCATGCCTGTCATGAGGCCTTAACCTTAATTTTATGATTCATTGACTTTGATCAGTTTTCTACTTGAATACTTATTTCTCTGTAACTAGAACGCCTAGATGCATCATATCATGTAACCTTGAACTCATTTTCAATGTTCAATGACTTTGAACATTCCTTTACTTCAATACTTATTTCTCTGTAGCTATGATACCTAGAGTCATCATATTTTGTCTATTGCTACATCAAGGTGGGTTCATGGCAGTATGATATCTGTCATATAGCATTGACCTGAATTTCATGATTCATTGTCTAATCGTTTCCCTGCAACTAGAACACAAACGGGCATCGTGTTTTTGCTAATGCTACATCTAGGTAGGCATATGCCAGTCTGACACCTGTCAAGTAGCCTTGACCTCAATATCATGGTTCATTGATTTTGATAATTTCTCTGTAACGAGAACAATTTACAACCATCATGTTTAGTCTATTGTTACATCTAGGTGGGCACATGCCAGTCTGTTACTTGTCATTTTTCCTTCACTAAAAATATTGTTAAAGATGTGAATATACAGGAGAGACATATCTGTGTCTACACTTGTATTTGTACTTAGTCCAAAGCCGCCAGAGGGGAACATAGTTTAACATTGAAAACCTTATGGGAAATGCGTTCAAAAATCTCTTCTGAAACTACTGAGCCAGTATCAAACTTTATCACAATAGTCTTTCGGTGGTCCC